>PGWS01000494.1:0-12932 GCA_002896235.1 Cicer reticulatum | reverse complement strand
ATGACACAAACACACCTATTGGATGCACAACATTGCTTAAAAACCCTAATTGGACTAGAATAAACATAGGGAGGACGAAAATGACTGGTTAAAAACCCTAATTGGACAGGAATAAGCCTAGGGAGGATGAAAACGACCTAAATGTTCATCCAATGACACAAACACACCTATTGGATGCACAAGATTGGTTAAAAACTTTAATTGGACAAGAATAAGTCAAGGGAGGACAAAAATGATCTAAATTTTCATCCAATGACACAAACACACCTATAATTATGACTCATGCACTAAGATTGTTAAAAGCAAACCCTAATTGGACAAGATAAGTCAAGGAAGACGAAAAATGATCTAAATTTTCATCCAATGACACAAAACACACCTATTATGCACAAGCTTTGGTTAAAAACCCTAATTGACAGATAAGCATGGGAGGACGATAATATAAATGCATCTTGACACAAATGAACTTGTATTGCATTTCTTTATTAAGCTAAAAAAATAATCAAAGAAACCGGTTTATAACATGTTTGCAACAGGGATCTTCCAAGGTATAGAGATAAAATGATGGGTCTTTGCAAGTTGTTTCTGAGCAATTTGTTTTTTTGAGTGATGCTGGGTTGAAGGAAACGTGTGAACGGAAGTAAACGTTGAAGACGTGTGAACGGAAGGAAACGTGTGGCCAGTTATGAACGGTGTGCCAGTGTGAATTGAAGGAAACATGTGCCCTACTTGCAGATCAATTAAAAAAATATTTTATTTCTTTTTCCTTTATTTTATTTTAAATTAGTAAATCTGATATAAAATAATGATATTTTGGAAAATGATTGTAAAAATATTTAAATATATTATTATTTATTATTAAATGAATTTTTAAATTTAATTGGACAAAAACTTAGGTACTACAGCGCCTAATTTAATTATCTTTGTACGTTGTTAAAAAATAATTAAATATAAAGACCTAAATTTTGTAGTAAATTAATTTCGGAGAAAATAAAAAAATAATTTGAATTGTAAAAAAAAATAAAATAAAAAAATTAATGATTTAAAAATACGAAAGCATGTAAAATAAGTTGGTGATTGGCAAAAATAAATAAAAAATAAAAATGATCGTCTTCGGAGTGTTTACCGATGCGTTGATCGACATGAATAAAGTGATGATCGTCTTCGGATTGATTATCCGATGCGTAGATCGATCATAAAATAAAGTGATGAATGAAGTGATTATCGTCTTCGGATTGATTACCCGATGCGTAGATCGACATAAATAAAATGATAAAATAAAGTGATGAATAAAATGATCGTCTTCGGATTGATTATCCGATGCGTTGATCGATTGATATAAATATAATGATGACTAAACCAAACATGAGTTTAAAATTTAGAATGTAAATAAAATGAGATAAATTTGTTTTATTTTTATTTTTAAAAGGAGGCATGTATGTGGTAATGCAAACGTAAAATGAATAATGTGATACAAAAGTTGTTGAATATAAATAAAATATACACATAAGATATGCATGATAACTCATTATGCATGATATAAGGAGTTGTTGAGTATATGTAAAATATGAGTGAAGATGCATAAATTATGTGTGAGTATTTAAAAAAATGTATGATACATGCAATGAAGATAAATTCCTTTTTATTTATTTTATTATTTTTTTGGTTTCCCCGATCCTTATGTGACTTTATACACTTATAAGATTCAATGGATCAACGACGATAACAATCGTTCTTTACATGATGACTCTAGTATATCTTGTGTAATCACTTTTTCTTGAGGTCAATCAAATGTGCATTATTTAAAATGCTTACCCTTCATTTTTTATACATCCAATATCTTGCGTTCCCGTGTATATATTTTCAAGCGTCAAAATATTTAAGATATTTTTTTTATTTCATATATTTCAAATTCCCATATTTATTATCATAAAATAACATTTTTTAAAAAACGTTAGAACAAACAACAATGAGACTAAATTTGTTTAGAAAGAGTGTAAGGCACAACATCGAACAATGATATTGGAAAATGTACATTCATTGCAAATGAGACATGGGTTACAATGTGGGGAGCGTGTTTAGCTTTAGTTGGAGAGACAACAAACGCTAGTCATTCTTGTAATTTAGAACTTCTAAGAATAATAACTGCCCCAACTTGAAATGCTTGATTCTTTTGTTATCCCTAACTTTTGCATGGACCGCTCTTCCAAGTTTTCAATCCATCGGGATGCTCTAATTTTTGCCTAGGTCGCCTTTTCAGGTTTTCAACCTAGCGAGCCCAAATTTTTTTTAAGCATAATATTTCTTGACTGCATCTGAGTTTACTGGAAGTGGAAGCTCATCTCCATCCATTTCTGCGAGTATTAGAGCTCCCCCAGAGAAAGCTTTTTTCACAACATATGGTCCTTCGTAGTTCGGAGTCCACTTTCCCCGAGAATCTTTTTTTATGGGCAATATTTTCTTCAACACTAATTCTCCTTCTCGAAACTCTCGAGGACGGACTTTTTTCTCGTAAGCTTTTTTGAGTCTTTTTGATATAGTTGACCATGACACAAAGCTATCATTCTTTTTTCTTCTATGAGATTCAATTGGTCATATCGTGATTGAACCCACTCTGCCTCTTCTAGTTTTGTTTCCATCAGGACTTTGATCGAGGGAATTTCAACTTCGATGGGAAGTACCGCTTCCATTCCATACACCAATGAGAAAGGAGTTGCCCCTGTTGAGGTACGAACAGAGGTTCTATAGCCATGTAATGCAAAGGGAAGCATTTCATGCCAATCCTTATATGTCTCCACCATCTTCTGTATGATCTTCTTGATATTCTTATTTGCTGCTTCTACAGCCCCATTCATTTTCGGACGATATGGAGAAGAATTATGGTGTTGAATTTTGAAATTATCACACAACTCTTTCATCATTTTGTTATTCAGATTAGTCGCGTTATCAGTGATTATCTTATTTGGCAATCCATATCGACAAATCAATTCTCTTTTGATGAATCTGACAACCACACTTCTCGTCACATTGGCATAAGAAGCGGCTTCAACCCATTTTGTGAAATAATCAATAGCTACTAGGATAAACCGGTGTCCATTTGAAGCTTTAGGCTCGATGAGTCCAATAACATCCATTCCCCACATTGAAAATGGCCAAGGTGATGTTAAAACATTCAAAGAAGTGGGTGGTACATGTATTTTATCAGCATAGATTTGACATTTATGACATTTCTTTACGTGACTAAAGCAGTCGGATTCCATGGTCAACCAATAGTAGCCAGCCCTTAAGATTTTTCTTGCCATTGTGTGCCCATTTGCATGAGTTCCGAAAGAACCTTCGTGAACCTCTTGGATAATTTTCTCTGCTTCTGCTTTATCCACACATCTGAGGAGAACCATATCATGATTTCTCTTATAAAGCACATCGCCATTTAAGAAGAAATTCATTGACAATCTCCTTAAAACCCTTTTGTCGTTTTCTGAAATACCCAATGGATATTCCTTATTCTTAACATATGATTTGATGTCATAAAACCACGGTTTGCCATCAACTCTTCTTCTATTGATAAGCAATATGCAGGTTTTTCTCTTTGTTGAATTTTTATGACCGGCACGTCTTGATTAGTGGTTATTTTGAACATTGATGACAAAGTGGCCAAGGCGTCAGCTAACTGGTTTTCTTCTCGAGGGATATGGTGAAAAGTAATCTTCTCAAAGTGTTCTGTCAATTCTTTGATATGGGTGTGATACGGAATCAATTTAGAATCTCGCGTTTCCCACTCTCCTTTCGTCTGATGGATGACCAACAATGAGTCTCCATATACCTCAAGAAATTTTACATTTGATTCAATAGCGCTTTAATGCCCATAACACATGCTTCATATTCTGCAATATTGTTTGTACAATCAAAACACAACCTAGCCGTAAATGGAGTGAACTGGTTCTCTGGAGAAATCAAAATGGCTCCAATTCCATGCCCTAACGCATTAGAAGCACCATCAAACACCAACCTCCATTTTTCTTTATCAGATGATTCAATCTCTTCAACTAAAGTCATTATGTCTTCATCGGGGAATTCACACTGCATTGATTGATAATCTTCTACCGGTTGTTGGGCTAAGTACTCTGCTAGTGCGCTTCCTTTGATAGATTTTTGTGTAACATATACCAAATCGTATTCTGATAACAACATCTGCCAACGGGCGATCCTTCCAGTAAGAGCAGGTTTCTCAAAGATGTACTTAATTGGGTCCATTTTAGACACCAACCAAGTTGTATGACATAACATGTATTGCCTCAACCGACGAGCAGCCCATGCCAATGCGCAACATGTTCGTTCAAGTAGTGAATATCTTGTTTCACAACTGGTGAACTTTTTGCTCAAATAATAAATAACATGTTCTTTCCTACCAGATTCATCATGCTGCCCCAGTACGCAGCCCATTGACTCGTCAAGTACTGTTAAGTACATAATAAGTGGTTTCCCGTGAACAGGAGGCACTAGGATGGGAGGTTTTGATAAGTACTGCTTAATCTTTTCGAAAGCTTTTTGACAATTCTCATTCCATTCAACCTTTTGGTCTTTGCGCAGCAATTTGAAAATCGGTTCGCATGTAGCGGTGAGATGAGATATAAACCTTGCAATGTAATTCAATCTACCCAAAAAGCCACGAATTTCTTTTTCCGTGCGTGGGGCCGGCATTTCTTGTATTGCTCTTACTTTATCTGGGTCCACCTCTATCCCTTTTTGACTAACGATGAACCCAAGTAATTTGCCTGATCTTACACCAAATGTGCATTTAGCAGGGTTTAAACGAAGTTTGAACTTCCTTAGTCGCTCAAATAACTTTTGAAGGTTAACAACATGGTCTTCTTCGGTTCGAGATTTTGCGATCATATCATCCACGTAAACCTCTATTTCCTTATGCATCATGTCATGAAACAAGGTTACCATTGCTCTTTGATAGGTTGCCCCGGCATTCTTCAATCCAAATGGCATCACTTTATAGCAGAAAGTCCCCCATTGTGTGATGAACGTAGTTTTTTCCATATCTTCGGGAGCCATCTTGATTTGATTGTACCCTGAGAAACCATCCATGAAGGAGAAAAGAGAGTATTGAGCAGTGCTATCCACTAGGACATCAATATGAGGTAGAGGAAAATCATCTTTAGGACTAGCTTTATTTAAATCCCGATAATCAACGCACATTCGAACCTTTCCATCTTTCTTTGGAACTGGTACAATATTAGCCACCCATTGAGGATATTTTGCTACTGCTAAGAAACCAGCATCAAATTGCTTCTTGACCTCTTCTCTAATTTTAAGCGACATATCAGGTCTCATCCTTCTCAACTTCTGTTTAATTGGAGTGTATTCAGGCTTTAGTGGTAGCTTGTGTTCAACTATGTTAGTATCTAACCCGGGCATATCCTGATATGACCATGCAAAGACATCCACATAATCAATTAAAAGTTTAACCAACTTTTCTCGCTCACTTTCTTTCATAGACATACCAACTTTAACTTCTTTTTTATCATGCTCAGTCCCTAAATTGATCACCTCAACAGGTTCTTGATAGGGTTGGATTATCTTAGCTTCCTGTTCAATTAAGCTTTCTAGTTCTGGGGGAAGCTCACAATCGTCTTCACAATCCTCATCGGCATGATTAATTAGACGTTCAAAATTACAAGAAATGGTTCTAGCGCTGCTATTTTCAACATATTCATTTTCGACTCTGCATTGTTTAAATTAAGAAAAAAATATATATATGAATAAGGATTGCCAAAAGAAAGAGAAAAGAGAAAAAAACAAAAACAGTTGGAGAATTCAAAAATGCATTTATTGATAATAAGTACGGAATTGAAATACATATGCCCTAATTAGTTATCCTTATAGCCTTGGGCAGAGCAAAAGGAGTTAAAAATACATAATTACTTTGAACATGAATTAACAAACACGGGAAACTCGATGATCTTCCAATTGTTGAGATTGGTGTTTGGAGGACAAGGGTACACTAGCTTGAGGGTATCATCATCACCATGATCCTCTTCCGCAACAGCCACCTGATCAGCATATATTATTCCGGCGCTTTGAAAATTTTGACGAATGTCACAAATAGGAATCTTCTGTGAATTCGGTATCCAGTTTTCCCGACGAGTCACCTTGTTTTCTCTTTTTTTCTTCGCAGCCTTTTCTTCATCAGCTTGAGTAGGTACATATCCCAACCCGTACCTATTGTTCTTTTCTGGTATTTCTATCAACTTCCCCAAATTGAGAAAAACTCCTCCTTCTAACATGGATTTGGTAGACTTCAATGATATGGTAGATTGTTTTGGTTCTTTTAAACGATATCCTTCACCCATGAAGACAACATTGGCAATTTCTAATGCTTGAAAGGAAGTCTCTATGGCTTCCTCCGTGTCTTCAATGTAGCCTGTAGAAGATAAATGACTTACTATCATATCTTCTTCCCCATATATTATTACCAGCTTATTGTTCACTGTAAACTTTAGCTTTTGATGGAGAGTGGATGTCACTGCTCCAGCAGCATGAATCCATGGTCTCCCTAAAAGACAACTGTACGCCGGTTTAATATCCATTACTTGGAAGGTTATCCCAAAGATGTGGGGTCCGATTTGAATTGGCAGGTCAATCTCACCAATCACTTGTCTTCTAGATCCATCAAACGCTTTCACCACCAAAGCACTAGGCTTCAAACAGGCTCCCTCAACAAATAGCTTTGACAGTGTTGATTTAGGCATGACATTTAATGATGAACCATTATCTACTAGCACTCGTGCAAGAATGTGATGTGACACCTCACAGAGATGTGCAGTGCTTTATTATGCTCTGTCCCTTCAGCTGGTAATTCATTATCACTAAAACTCAGGCAACTACTAGCAGTGATGTTACCGACAACTCCATCAAACTGATCGACAGTGATATCGTGAGTAACATGGGCTTCGTTTAAAACTTTCATCAGTGCCCTTCTATGTGCTTCAGAATTCAATAACAAGGAGAGAACTGATATCTTGGAAGGGGTCTGATTTAGCTGATCCACCACCTTATATTCACTTTGCTTGACAAACTTCAAAAATTCACTAGCTTCTTCTTCAGACACCGTCTTTTTACTGATCTCTTGTCCTTTTATGGTATGATACATATCTTCTTTTCCTTTTTCTCCATTAACCTCTTTTTTCCTAAGTTGCTCAGGAGTGTATACTCGACCACTCCGAGTCATTCCACCAATCCCTGAGATGTTAGTGACCTCAGTTCCTTTAGGTTCACAACCATCACTTGGTTGATGATCTGCCAAGTGGGATGTGACTTCGTATTTCCACGGTACTGCCTTGGTATTTCCATAAGGAAACGGGATTGGTGTTTGGACAATTATTGCATTTGGCTTGTTATGAGTTGACTTAAGATTCTCTTTTTTGTAAAGAATTTCCAATGGTTTTGGGAAAGATATATTATTTTCCACACACGACCCCATGGTGAACACATGACCATCTACTGCATGTTGGTCTATCCCATCTTCAATGAAATTCACAGAGGCGTTCCCGTGACCTGGCAAAGGATTGCTCCCTATGTTGGGATTGTCCTCCTTGAAGGTAAGCCATTTTGCATTAATCAATTCTTGCACTTTAGATTTTAGGGCTTGACAATCTTCAATGGAATGCCCAACGGCTCCTGCATGATATTCACATTTGGCATTTGGATTATACCATTTTGGAAATGGTGGTTCAAGAGGTTTCATTGGTCTTATGACTACCATTGAATTTTGAAGTAAATGGGGCAACAATTGGCTATACGTGACGGGAATTGGATCAAAACGAGTTATCCTTTTTTCTCGATTGACAGGTGGTCTGTAGTGATTTGAGATTGGGTATTGATTTTGTGGGGAAAATGCGGTAGGTGGTGGTTGATAAAAAGGTGGTCTTGAAGGGTGATATTGAGGGTATGAAGCTTGTGTGGTTGCGGCCACATATGGATAAGGGGTGTAAGGATTTTGTGGTATCGGGGGCTGGAAAATTGGGGGTCGATAAGAATTGATGGGTGGAAAATAAGAGATTCTGGGGTTTACCATTACAGCGTTAGTGTCTCCTTCTTTCTTTTTTGTGAATGTCGTCTGGGGTCGTTTCACGCTAGTTGCTGCACATACGATCTTGCCACTCCTCATCCCACTTTCTATCCTTTCTCCTATCATGACAAGGTCAGAAAAGTTTGATGACATACTCCCAATCATCTTGTCATAAAAAGGCGACTGGAGAGTATCCATAAACATACCAACCATTTCTCTTTCAGATAATGGGGGTTCTACTTGTGAGGCCATTTCCCTCCACCGTTGTGCGTATTCTTTGAAAGCTTCGTTGTCCTTTTTCAGTGAATTTTGCAATTGCATCCTATCAGGGGCCATGTCAACGTTGTACCTGTATTGCTTCAAAAAGGCATCAGCTAGGTCCTTCCATGAACGAATTTGATTTCGCTCAAGATGCATATACCAACTTAACGATGCCCCACTCAAACTGTCTTGGAAGAAGTGAATGAGAAGTTTATCGTTATGAGCATGAGATGCCAATTTTCTGCAATACATAGTTAGATGATTTTTAGGACATGTGTTGCCCTTGTATTTTTCAAAGTCAGGAACCTTGAATTTGGCAGGGATAGTCACATCAGGAACCAAACACATATCGAAAGCTTCAAGGCCATAAACATTATACCCCTCAATAGCTTTTATTCGCTCTTCCAAGACATGGAATTTTTCCTTTGATTGTGTATCATCCCCAATGTGAGGTTGATGCCAATTTCCATTAGTATCGAAATGGGGTACTTGGGGTGCAATATATGGAATATTTTCTGAGGGTTGAGTGTTTTGGGGGTTTAAGTGGTTTGGGTTGTTTTCCATGGGGTTGACGACTAAGGGTGGAGTATAACCGGGTGGAAGACCGTACATAGGAAATTGTATAGTTGTTGTACGAGGTTGCTGGGTAGTCGGGGTAAAGCTTGGTGGGTGAGAAGGAGTGGTTTGGTGTTCTTCATTTGCAGCCGGAGGATTCTCATCAGTATTCCCCTTCCTTGACAAAGCTTGTATAGCTTCTAAGATTTGATCAACCTTATCCTTCAATTGGTTGACATCCATTCTCATCACCTCTTGATTTTGCTCAAGTTCTTCCATGATCTTCGAGTTTGCACGAGTCCGATAAGGGTGTCGGGGAAACAGCTTTATTGATTTTTTCTGTATCCTTTTTTTAAATAAAAAAATATTATTATGAGTATGCATTAAACATGAATGGAATGAAAATGCAATTATTTTTTTGGATGTTGGGGAATCATAAGTCTTGCACGAATTATTAATGAAAGAAGAATATGAGAATCGATAAACAAAATAGCAAATCCTTCATTGATGAGAAAAAAGTACATTGCATTTAAATTAAAAGGCTACATCGACTATTGTATTTCAATCATCTTTTTCAAGAGGACAACCAATCTTCTCCTCCAATTCTTCTACTAAATGTTTGCAATATTCGACGAACTTGTAGACTTTGATTGGAGTGTTGAGTGGATGCATTACTGCATCAATCTCTCTTAGATGTTTTGGAATTTTTATGATTGCCTGATTAGCTAGCATTGCCAATTTCGAAAAGCAATCTTTCCAATGCTTGCCTTTATCTTCCAATTCTTTATAAATCTCTTGGTTCTTCAATTGCCCAAGCAACACCATGAAACGCTCCTCCCAGTATATGGTTTCATCCTTCAAGTCATTGTAGATCTTTTCTTGATAATCAATGTAATTCTTCAACTCACTAGAAGCTTCCATTTCTGCTTTTAGTGCATCTTGGTGTTTTGAGAGTAAATCTTCGATTTCTTCCTTCTGTTGCCTCTCATTCCTTACTTGATTCTCATATTGATCTACCATTTCTTTCAGTTGTTTCTTTAAATCTTCAAACTCATTTTTTATGTTCTTCTCAGAGCTTGCTGATTTTGTCCACAATTGCTTCCACATATAGGCTTCTTCAATAGCTGCATTCCTTTGTTGCCTTCGCACATCTAACTCTTCATTTGCGCCTCTTAAACAATCTTGTATGTCAAGTTTATTTCCTTTTTCAACTTTCAGCCTCTTGTTGTTTCTCTCGATAAACTGACTCTTACAAGTGTTTTCTGATCTTAAGTTGTCGTTCTCTTGGGAGACTTTTTCTAATCTCGCTTGTAGCTCTTTTTTCTCTTCTTCAGATTTTAGCAATGATGCTTTGAGTTCTTCTATCTCTTCATTTGCAACAAGGATAGGTTCAAGCATTTCCTGACTATTTGAGGCTGTATTGTGGAAAGGCAGCTTGATTTCTTGGACTCTTTTCTTTACCCATTGTTGATAGGGTTCTTTTGTGCTGCAACTTCTACATCCGAGTATTTTTCCTTTTCTGATGATCAACTCCCAAGCTCGACTTATCCTTCTCAACATTGGTGGGTCTACTATACACGTATTGTGCAAAACAAAAGCCTCCAATGACTTATCATCTGGTTTATCCAACATGGGGTAGCCGAGTTGTCTCAGAGCTATCATTGGATTGTAATTAATACATCTTTTCGTTCCCATGTGAGGTACATTTGGAAAATCTCCGCATCGGCATATTACCTCTTCCACCCCTTGTTCTCTATAGTACCATGAAATTTTATCTCCAGTAAGGCTAGCTATACTCTGAGCCCATTCACGATTGCTCTTGACCCCAACATGATACCCTTTCTTGAACATGTGAGACACAAACCAAGTATACAGCACTGGAACACAACATAAAATTGTTCCCCCTTTCTTCCCGTGTCGCATATGCATAGAGTAGTATACATCAGCAAGAACCGCAGGAACTAGGTTTTGTTTATGTTTGTTAAAAGCTAAGAATACGTTTATGGCAGCAAAATCTACAAAGTTATCAAGGTTTGGGAATATAACAATACCGTAGATAATGAGAGCCAAAACATCTATAAAAGTACTCCATTCTTTTTTATCGGCTAAATCTTGGCACTTTTGCTCTAGATATTTTCTTGAAAACCCATGAATAGCCCCTTTTTCCTCTTTTGTACTTGTCAACTCTCTTATGTCGATTTTCAACACTTCAGCAATTGTGTCCAACTTCGGTGGTTGCCCAGTATATCGATAAGGATTTCCTCTTTCTAGGGAGTAACCCAATATTCGCTCAAATTCCTCTAATGTCGAGGCCAACTGAAAGTCTTGGAAGGTGAAACATCTTAAGAGAGGATCGTAATACTGAGCCAATGTTGTGAGGGCCCCTGTTTGCACATTCACTGCCAAGAGATTTAGAATTTTCCCATATTTGTGAACGAAACTCTCACGTTGTATAGTTTTCATCTGGCTGCTGATGTCTTTTAAACTCTTCAAATCAGGTTGCTTGAACTTTAAAAGTAAAGTTTTTCTTTTTTCTGATCCCATTGTCCACTTAAATAACACGTGACTAAAGTTTGTATGATTCCCCAAAAATCCTGAAAATTTATGCAAAATGCTATTATGTTTTATTCTTCCTTAGAAAGAAAGAAAGAAAAAAAAAATGTCATGACATATGAATGAAACTAATATATATTTATAATGTCTTGAATATATGAAATAATTTATTGGTTTTTTACGGACATTCTTACAATGAAAGGGTCTATTGGCTTATGTAGTGAAACTCTCACAAGGGAGGCTCTATGGTTCTAAACACGGTTCCTAGAGCCAATAATCCTATTTTAGAATATTGTCAACAACAATAGGTAAACTATTTGAAGTGACAATAACCTCAATAGGATCAAACTCTAGGTGAGATCTTCATGCTAACCAAACAGGATGTACATCCAGAAGGCTACCACTACGCGATCTCGAAACTAAACTTAAGTTTTGTTCAAACCCGGGTATAAGGTTCCACTCATAAGTGTGTGTTTTTAGTAAAAGTGTATGTGCTAAATAAGCATAATTCAATAACTCCATAATATTAACAAAATATATATACATATACTAAATAAATAAATAACATAAAATAAAAAATAATCTACTAGCCTAAAAGAATATTATAATGTCAACTAATACTTATTAAGAAATAAAAACACATAAATAAAATGAAAATGAAAAACAAACAAATATAGAAAAAAGTTAAAAAATTATGCACAATTAATTTTTAGGCTTGACTCTCGAAATATCCCCAGTGGAGTCGCCAGCTGTCGCGGCCTAAAATTTCGAGTTTTCATCGAATTCAATGGAGTCGCCACCAAAATTTATTTTAAAATAGGGAAAATATTGGAAAACCCTTAAAAATGTAAAAATGGTCTTTGAAACCAGATTTTGAGTTCGGGAGTCGATTATGCGTAGGGAAGGTATTAGCACCCTACGACATCCGTTAAAATACGGTTACCTTTAATTAATTGTGCAAAATTATATCAACTTAAATATATTTATTTTTCTTTATTATTAAATATGAATATAAATTGTTTTTTATAAATGTGATTTTTTGAGATAAAAGTGTGTTAAAAAAGAATGGAAAAAAAGAAAGTTTTTATTAGTGTGCTTGACAAGAGTGTGATCTTGCTCCTACGTATCTCCCGGTGCGATGGAGAAATCAAAGCTACGTAGTTCTTGGTAAAAAAATGTGAATGCGTTGATTGCTTTTAAATAAATTGTATTTTGTTACTTAAAAAAAATAATTTTGACGAACATAAAAAAAAAACTTGTTTGATTTGAATAATTATCTTAAAATATGAATTTTAAGACGATCGAATTGTACAACTCGTGTCTCAAAATTCAAGGAGTAAAAAGATGTCACATCTAATTTAATCCTCTTAAGAATATTTTTATTTTTATTTTTAAATTAAGTTTCCAAACTAACAACATAGTTTAATTTATAGTATGTAACTCTAGGATTAAAATATAAATAATTTTTATGATTAACTTGTTT
>PGWS01000492.1:0-13291 GCA_002896235.1 Cicer reticulatum | reverse complement strand
GGGATATCAAGTGCGTTATGCTCACAATATTAGCTCAGTATTTAATGACTGTACATACAAGGTATCCTCTCAACCTTCCAGACACACGTCTCTGTCTTTTAATATCCATAGCCTATTTATTATTCATTGACCACCGTAATCTTACTCATGATTCATGAACCCTTTCATTTATTGACTTGTTATCTCGACAGGGTGGCTATGATTATGTTATTGGTACCTCTGAGCATGGTCAGATTATTAAGTCATCAGATCTTGAAATACCTTCCTTCAGGTACTCATGTTTTGAGTTTTGACATCAGCTGCACAAATTTTATTGTTAGAGTGCTAGCTTAGTGCTTTAAGTGAACAATTTTTTTAATTTTAAGAGATGGATTTCGAAAGCGGCCCTTGCCTTCCTACTAATCTGTTTTCTTTTCAATTCTTCTATATTTCTGAAGTGAAAATTTTTCATATGAATATTGATGACAAACTACGGCCTGCCAAGCCCAAGAGTACATGTTAGATTGAAGTTATCGCTAGCCAATGGCTCAATAAACGGGCTCCTGCAACTATTACAAAAAGAGAATGATAGGAAATAAAATGGGAGTAAAGAAAATGAAGAGACAATGACTGAGTGGATTTTTTATAATTGTTTTGATTGAAAATGAAAAGAAAGAAAAGTACAAATTTCTCTTCGTATGTTTGGTTGAATGGAAAGAGTGAAGAAAGAAAATGAGTTATGACTTATGAAGCACATTTACTGTTTCACCCTTATTCAAACACTGAAATGCAACTAATCATAAGGAAATTCCTTTTTAATGTTTTCTTTTCTCTATAACATCTACATATTTTGAGCTTCACTTGCTGATTAAATTTGAAATATGAAATTCAAACTAATATATCTGTGTGATGATTCAAGGTATTTTTATTTGAATTGGTTTATTAATTGTTTGATTCATTGAATTTGTAGACATTTATTGATCACCTTTGGTGGATTGGCTGGGTTGGAAGAGAGTATCGAGGAAGATGATAACTATAAGGTATTGCACTGTTCCACATTTCTGTGTAAGACAAATGTTTTCATATGAAAAAGATCCCAATTATGTTGAAGGGTGCTCTCAATTATATTCAGGATTAGAAATGGAAAACTTTATTGGTCTAAATCCTGATTATAATTGGATGCTTCTATGGAATCTTTTTCACATGAAAACATTTGTCTTTCTTAGGTTCTAATGTCATGTTAAATGTACAAACTTCATTGTAATCCCCACCCCTTAAAAAATGCAGGGAAAAAATGCACAGGAAGTATTCAATATATATTTAAATACATGTCCTCATCAGGGGAGCCGAACAATTCGAACAGAGGTACTATCTGCCTAATTCTTCCTTGATCAATTTGTTTTTATTATGTTTTTTTGTTCAATTTTTCTATTTAATCCTCATCATTTTTGTTTTGTAGGAGGCTATTCTGATATCTCTTCAGTACTTCCAGGAACCAATAAACCGAGCATTGCTGGCTTAAGTATTGTTGTCTTAAAAGTTATGTAGTTCAGTCATTGATTCCCCAAATTATGACAGCAACTGAAACAGGGGCAATTTTTCAAAACCAAAATTTGAAATTGCCCATCTAACCTCCACCCTGAACTGGCCATGATGTTATGGGATTCTTCTTGAAGACTCTTCTGGATGTTGTAACACTCTCTGGTTTACCTTGCTTGTAACTTGTAAGACTCGCAAACAGTGTTCCATTTATAGATGTAATTCAGAAATATAATTGTTAGTCATAATTTGGTCCATCAGGATGGAGTAAACTCTAATTTAGTCTCCAGCTTTTTTCATTAGTTCTCACACCAAAGAATAACTGATGAAAAGGGGAATATTTTTGTAGTTCAAGAATTGAGAGTTTTACAGTTATTTTTGAAGCGCAGTTGCAAAATATGCTTATGCCCCAAAATAGTGAATTGCTATTGAATGTCCGTATAAAATTCTGAACATGAAACCTACCAACAATTCCATCTTTCTTCAAACGCTAGGAAAACCCTCTTTCAAATCACCCGACAACAACAATATAACGTGCACCTCCGTTAAATCACATTAAATGTTGTTCTATGTGAATGTAAAGTTATTTTACATAGTCAATTAATCACAATTTGTTGATGTTGATATATTAAATAAAAAGTTGGAAAAAATATTATGCAATTATTTGATGTGGTGGTAGATTGTGATTGAATGGTAGTCATTATTATCAAAAGAAAATGGTAAAGTCGTATTCAACAATTACAAATTTTGAACAGAACTTGTTAGAATGAATAATAAAATAGAATGTGTTAGAATGTGTTTGTCAGATAATATGTTTTTATTGTTCATTTTATAAATTTATATATTTTTATTTGATTGAATAATGAGGAAACAAAACTACCATTGAATAATTTTTAGTATTGTATTTTAAAATATGATTTCTTTTCAATAATTTGGTCGAAATTATTGAAATATATACAATATAAACTCTCTAAATTATTTTAAATCCACAAAATTAGTTCAAGAACAACTATTCCTCTCTTATTTCTATTGCAAGTAAGAGACTAAACTAATGAATTGATAAGTTTATGAACTGTTTATTATATTTTTATAGTGTAAGAATCAAATAAAAGATAGAATAATAGTTTAAAGATTAAATTGAAAGGAAGCGCAAACGAACCTTCTCTAAAATGACTTTAAACATTATTATAGATTTTCTTTTTTTATCTTTATAACTTTCATCTAATCTAAAAATAAATCTTTATAACTTTCATTTACAATAATAACTAAATTTAAACATTTTATTATTGATTTAATCACTTTAAAAGATAAAAAATATCTTTATAAATAAAAAAGAAATTAAGATTTTTTTATTGCTTTAGACAGTTGTTATAATGATGTTAAGAGTTCGAAATTATTAATAATAGGAATTAAAAATTGAATTTTATATTATATATAAATAGATTAGTGTACATATATAAATACTTATTAAGGAATAAAAGTGTAGATTATATTATAAAAGGAGAGGGGCTATAATAAAGTTTGACTTTCTTATTTTGCAATAACAAAATAAGTTTTTAATTTTTCACAAAGCAATAAAATAAGTTTTATGTTTCAAAGTAAAAAAAAGGGAATTTGCTCAAAAAGAGGCACAAAAGTCTTTACAAATGAATAACAACACCGTTTTAAATATAAAAGAAAAATAATTTAATAGACATGTACTATTATTAGAAATAATTTTATATTAATTATCAATACAAATTAGTTGCTGTATATTATTTTATATATTACCAATGATATTTACAATAATTTATTAACTTATATTTTAAATTATTTACATTTGCGGTATATTTATTGCTTTCCAAGAAAAAATGGTAACTTTATATAAAAATAAATTTAATTGTTAGATTAAAATATAAATGTTAGATAACTGTTTTGGGTAGTATAAATAATAATATAATAATATAATAATTAATAAAATAATAATAATAATTAATAATTATATAATAATAATAATAATTAAAATAATAATAATTAATAGTTAATAATAAAATAAAACATTGGTTCCCCCATTACGAATGGATGTTTGTTGAATTTTTTTTTTATTACCCCATTCATTTGCAGTATATTTACACTGCATAAAAAATAAGGGGGGGCCCCAAAAAAAAATAAATAGATAAGATGCACGTGTTTCCGGCTGAAGGAAATAGATACCTTTTTTGTAATACATAATTAATAAATTAAAATAATTAAAAATAATAATAATTGATCCCTAAATACGAATACCGAAAGAAGGCGAAGAACGAAAGGGTTTGTGCGTGGAGTTAAACACGAGGCAAAACAGAGCGTGAGAGAGTACCGTAAACCGCGTCTGTTAATGTTTCGTGACTTCGTGAGCGTGAAGCAAGGATTGTTGATAATTTCAAATATTGGTTAAAGAATTTAATAGAAAACGGGACCGTTTCACACGCTCCCGCCATGTCATGCCGTTAGATCAAGAGGACAATAACAAGGAGAAGAACAACACACCAACACTCATCTGCGCCCTCAACTTTCTCTCTCGCGACGTTCCCTCCATCTTCATTCTTCTCAACTCCGTCTCTTCCATCTATCATTCACAACAATGTAATGTAGTGTACCTCTCTTCTTCTCTTCTTCTCTTTTCTTTTTCGATTTAACTGTATTCAATTCCGATGCGTTAGTTCTTTTGGACTGTTGTTTGTTTCTTCCTTTCGCGGATAAGTTTTTTCTCTAGCGCTTGTTATTTTGATTTTTTTTAAGTGCTATAGTAAAAATCTATTTTGCAATTGAAATTGCATGCTGAAATTCCGTTGAATTTTTGTGAGAGAAAGTCTCTCTCTTAGTATAGTCGCTAAATACTGATTTTCCATCGTTCAAGAGATGGATCAACTGAAAAATTATATGAATTTCGATTTTTATTTGAATTAGTTCAATTGCTGTTTATTTTGAACTGATTTTTGTGTAAATTCATCTTGAAAAGGTATAGGGAAGATATTCTGCCCTTTTGCTAGTTCATTATTTCAAAGAACTAGTAGTGTTACTTTTGTTTTCTTTATACATGTATTCTATTCCAATTCGTTTTGTTGTTTGCTTAACTGTAAACTTCTGTTGTTGTTTGGTTCTAGATTGTTCTTTTATTAGTCAGTTGTGTGTTATGATATTTCTTGCTTAGTTTTGATAAGAATTATGTAATAATGTTTCTCTTTTCAATGAATGCAGGGCGATGTAGAGAGTTCCAGAGATGATTTAATAACAGATCTTGAAGATGCACTATGGAGACAGCGCCCAAAGTGTGCGTCAGGTTTCAAATTGGAGGAAGCAATGGAAAACCGTCATCAAAGTCAGATTCGGCATCGGTTAAATGAGCTTGAAGGTTAACAACTTTAGCAACAAGAAAATACCTGTATTGTGTGTATGTGTATTTATGTGTATTCAGGTTTTATTCATATAGGCTGACTTTGTTTTAATTACTGTTGGTTGATATGCCTGCATGATGTTGTTACTTGTTTAGTAGTGCAACAACTTATTGCACTACTATTGATCCATAGAGGCGTAACATGTGCATGCCCATCTACTGAGCTAGCTGGAACTATGACATGCATATATTTCAAAAGGATTATGTGGTTAGGATGATTGCTTGGTTATGTTAGTGTTGTCCATAGGAGAAAAGCAGGTTGAGGAAGTAAGCCCTCAAACCACATCACTTTGGAGCTTGGTGTGATATGCTCCATATTGGGTTAACAATACATTACCAAATACTTATGCCTTTTGAGGATCATCCATTTCTCCAAGCAATCATCCATTATAATCATCAATCTTATTAAGAGAGACATAATCATTCACATTCTGACAATTTTGACAAGCTTCAAGAATGCTCAAGTGTGTTTATCTTCTTCACACGAGTCTTCCATTAAGTTATAAACATGTCGTACTGTATAGTGTAAATGCGTTTAAGTTTTGGAGTATAATAAGTTTCTCAAAAACACTCCCTCTCAACCAATCTATGTAATGGTTAAGCTCAAGATTTTATTTGTTAGTTTTCACAAGTTCGGTGTTGCTAAACCACGGATGGCTTATCAGTCATATGTGGTTCAGATACTTCTTGATTAGATACCAATTGCATATTGCGTGTTCTAAGTGAAGATAACTGAACAAGCTTGCCAAAATTGGATGTAGTTTGCACCAGTGTCATGAAGGAGAAGGGTTTGCTTCTCTGCTGCATCAAGTGACCCATGATACTGCAGCTCCTGGAAGCCTCATCAAACACCTCATGATAACATGTGATGATTTTTATTTCGATAATCTTCCTTGAAGATTAATAGGATGAAGATTCCTTCTGCAACCCATTTATCAGCCTGAAAACTTCATTGTTGTATTGACATGACAAGTAGCTTTAAGATATTTCTGAACATGCTGGCTCCCCAAATACCATATCAAATAAATGGAAGTGATCTCTAAATAAGAATCTTTACACTTTTACTAAAGAAATGTTTTGCTGTTTTGAACCAGAATTGCCTTCAAGCAGGGGAGAAGACCTGCAGACCAAGTGCCTGCTTGAACTTTATGGACTGAAGGTAAAATTGATTCTTGAATCTTTCTTCAATGCTTAGTGTACTGTGAGTCACGTCTAACCTTAATGCTTTTTTGTTGTATATCATGTCCAACTTCCTGTAGTCCATTCCATCTAGTGGAAAAAGACTTGCTAGTGATTAGTGTTGTCTATATTCCACAAATTGATTGATGAAATTCCATATAGTATGGCGCCTAATCGTCCTTCACTTATCGTAAGCCATGTCAATGTTACGTATACTTTTCTTAATAGGGTTTGTTCTTTTATTAGAAGCTATATGAAATTATTTTCTGTTTAGGAAGATACAAAAACAGGTAACTGTTCCCATTATATTTTCTTCTATTCCCCGTAAGCTATGACTTAGTTTGATTAGTAAATGTCAAACATTCAACAGATGCAACACCTTTATTGCTAAATCATCACCATGAAGGGAACCAGCTTAAAAATAATTTCTAGTGAGGCAATTAGTTTATTTTTAAATACAGTTCTGATCCTCCAATTTCGATTTTGGCCTCCTATTTTATTTTTCACGAATTTGGTCCTCATACTTTTTATTTTTGTAAAATTGGTCCCTGCAATTTTTTAATTAGATTTTATTTTTTGCACTTTTGGTGTCATACCAAAAGTGCAATTAAAAAAGTACTTAATAATAACATGCGTGGAGATCAAATTTGTGAAATATAAAATAAGGGGACCAAAAGAATGAAGTTCAAAATACAGGGGGACCAAAATTGTATTTTAACCTTAATTTGTATATTTTCTCTATTTCAACTACAACCGAGAAATGACAATAAATGTGTCCTTGTTTCCAAGGACTTCTCCTATGGCAGTTAGCAGAGTTGCAGTCAAAGGTTCGGTGTGATGTGAGTTCTGAATACTGGCTCAACGTTGAATGTGCATATCCTGACAGGAAATTGTTTGATTGGGGAATGATGAGATTGCGTCGTCCATTATATGGTGTTGGAGATCCATTTGCCATGGATGCTGATGATCAGTTAAGGAAGAGACGGGATTCTGAGGTGATCTTCTATTTTTGTTAGCAATAATTTCTCCCCTCCTCCACTTTTGGATTTTAACTTGCTTTCTGTAGCATGGATATCATAGATTATAGTTTACATCTGTAGATGTTGAGGCTTCATTGATGAAGTCAGTTTATATCCTTTTATTGGTCAACTCCTTTAATTGATATTAGACTCCTACAATAGTTTTTTATTATGCTTAGGCTTGAAAAATTCATTATTATCTTATGTAAATCTAGGATCATAAACATTGTTACCTGGGGAAAGCAAAGAAAGGACGTGGCTGTCTTCTCATTTTAAATACATCATAATCTGATTGTTGTTTATCAATTCATTCTACAAATAAAGGAACAACACATGGCAGGTTGAAATCACAGGCCGACATACCTACATGCAAATACAATATGCATACAATTATGGAGGAACCAGGAAATATAATTTTAACAGGAATGTTAACATTTATAAATGAACTGCCACATATATACTAGTTAAATATACATGACTTGGAGTGTGGTGGTTTAATTTCTTTTTTCCCTGATATATGCACGATTTTCCAGTATCTGAACATGGAATGAAATTAGTCTGTACTTCTTATCTCATATAGATCCTGACATGCAGAGACTGTCAAGATTAGAAGAGGTGGAGAAAAATCATATAGAAACTACGAAAAGAAGGTTTTTTGCAGAAATACTAAATTCTGTCCGTGAGCTCCAATTACAAATTCAAGCTTCTTTGAAGCGGAGAAAACAGAGGAATGATGGTGTCCAGGTACACTCCTTCTTCCTCTTTCTTTCCTTTGTTATTGTAAAAGATGCGATTATGGTTTTAACAAGTGTTTGTGTTGAGCTCACAACTGATCCATGTCAGTGTATGTAAGAGTACTTATATGATAAGCACTCTCTTATTAAGTTGTTTACCCAAGCACCCTTGTAGATGGTAATGACTAATGCTATACTGGTAACATTGTGAAGCTCTTCTTTGTCCTCATGTGAAAAATTTATTTCCAAAATCTGTTGGAGAACTTTGAAGTTGTGCCTTTTCATTCCTAGACAGTTCTATGTAATTTTTCATGACATTTTTGCTCTGTGGGTTGAGAGATAATTTATCATTACTTGAACATGGCTTATGAGTTCCCATAAATGATTTTGCAGGCATGGCATGGAAGGCAGAGACAAAGGGCAACCCGAGCTGAGAAATTGAGATTCCAAGCCTTGAAGGCTGATGATCAAGAAGCTTACATGAGAATGGTGAAAGAGAGTAAGAATGAAAGATTAACTTTGCTTCTTGAAGAAACAAATAAACTACTGGTAAATTTAGGAGCAGCTGTTCAACGTCAAAAGGACTTCAAAAATTCAGATGGTATTGAACCCTTGGAAGATTCCGAAGCTGATTTACCTGAGTCAGAGGCTTCGAAGAATGGAATTTCTAAGGAATCACCTCTTGATGAAGATATAGATGCGATAGATTCTGATCAAAATGGTGACTCTAGAGATTTACTTGAAGGTCAGCGACAATACAATTCTGCCATACATTCAATTCAGGAAAAGGTAAAGCATTTGCAAATCACTTTATTTCACATTTTGGAGAGAAATGCAATGAAGTTTGTTTCCTTATTAGATGTTTGCCATTTCAACTGATTGGGATAAATTTAGGTATTTGGTTTCTATTTGGTGTAATGCATATTTGTCTTTTTATGTGGGGGTTTCCTTTACTGATATGGTGAAGGATTGACAGCCATTCTTTATTGATATTTTTTATTTTCATCATTGTTTTGCTCTCATGTTTACTAGAATTCCTTATCCTTTGAACTCATTGTAATATTTTCTGTCTTTCTTGTTTCTTTTTTTATTTAGAAAAAGAAATTTGAGAAGTTATTTCTTATCAATTGTTTCTTGATAAAAGTTGTACATTGGAAGTATAACAAACTTAATTGTCTACAGGTAACTGAACAACCGTCTATACTTCAAGGTGGAGAATTAAGATCATATCAGATAGAGGGGCTCCAATGGATGCTTTCTTTGTTTAATAACAACTTAAATGGTATTTTGGCTGATGAAATGGGGCTTGGGAAGACAATACAAACGATTGCTCTCATAGCATACCTTATGGAATACAAAGGTGTGACTGGTCCCCACTTGATTGTTGCTCCGAAGGCTGTTTTGCCAAACTGGATCATTGAATTCTCAACATGGGTTCCGAGGCTTGTCTAGGAGAACTGGCAAATTATTTTCTTCCCTGCTTCCCTTTGGGAGAAAGATGAATTATCACTCTGTCTTCTGCCACACCATAGTTTGCTCGAACACTCTGTGCCTTTTCTTTCTAATACAGCATTACAACGATTCTTATGAGGAGAATGGACGAGAGAAAAGCAATAAAGGAGAATACTCAGGAGAGGGGAAGTTTAATGTTATGATAACACATTATGATCTTATAATGAGAGACAAAGCCATTTCTCAAGAAAATCAATGGAACTACTAATTGTGGATGAAGGCATCGGTTGAAGAATCCGTCTGTTTAGCAGAGAACCTTGGACAATAGTTATGATTCTACACAGTGATTATTGGCGACACTGTTTAATATGTTCAAATTCCCTAAAATATTGGTTAGATTATTCTTCATTTTATATGTTAATATGGCTACACAACTTGTGTGCCCGGCCGGAAGTAAAGAAAAAAAATCATGAAAGTACAGTGGGATATCTTTCAAAACCATGCATAGCACAGCACAGTCAATGTGCTCAAGTCATTACCTAACAGGTTGGTGTTACCCTTCAGATGGTTTAGCTCCTTTTCTCTAATTTTTGGAATTTTCGTGTGTGCAGCTATCACATCCAACGAAGACTTTTGTTGACTGGTACTCCGATTCAGAACAGTTTGCAGGAACTGTGGTCCCTGCTTAATTTTCTCCTTCCAAATATTTTCAACTCTGTTCAGAATTTCGAGGACTGGTTCAATGCCCCCTTTGCAGACCGAGTTGATGTTTCTCTATCAGATGAAGAACAGCTATTAATCATTCGGCGTCTGCATCAAGTGTGTTTCTCTCTTCTAACTTTCTAGGTCTTTACTATTTCAACTTTTTTCTAATCTGTTTCATTCACTCTCAGGTAATAAGGCCCTTCATATTAAGAAGGAAAAAGGATGAGGTGGAAAAATTTCTTCCTGGGAAATCTCAGGTCATACTCAAATGCGATATGTCAGCCTGGCAGAAAGTTTATTATCAACAAGTTACTGACGTAGGCAGAGTTGGTTTGGACAACGGTCGGTATTCCAGTTACCCTCTTCAATGTTTACACTCATAAATGCATTTTTCCTCCAAAATACTCAGTTTTTTAATATTGGTATGCCAAATGTATTTGTATATTCCCATCTCATGCTGTTTGTTTCCTTGTTGGTTAGTTTTCAGAACCCATGAGTTTAGTTGTGTTTTCAAAATGTAATTGACTTAATTTAGCCCATCTTTCAGGAAGTAAACCATAAAGCTTACGTATATACATTCCTTGTTAATATTGTAGAAAGTAATACTATAGTGTTTATATAGAATAAATCACAATAAATGTTGTCCGAATAATTAGGACTAGTAATGGACTGAAATAAATACAAATAAATCGTACTAGGATAAAATAAAATCAAGGTGAATAAAAATCATATCTCCTGATTCTCCTACAAATCTCTATGCCGGTTGCAATTTTAATGAATTGGTGAAATATGACTTGAATTCAACATAAAATGTGGTTGCAATCTCCTTTTACTGTACCTTGCTGTATTTGTTCCAAAAACACACTACCCCTATATTATTACACGAGTTCTCGATTCTCTATGTTAGCCTGATTATTTAGAACCATGCATTACAACCTTTTTCCTAAAGGTGAATCAATTTGTAGGTTCTGGAAAATCAAAAAGTCTACAGAACTTGACCATGCAAACTCAGAAAAGTGTTGTAACCATCTTACCTCTTGTGGGAGACTATGATGAGTATAAATTAAGGAGGAGATGTCAGAGCATCAGGTAAGTTTGAACTTCTCTGGACCGTTGCTCCAAAACTTCGCCGAAGCTGGTCACAGAGTCCTCCTTTTCTCACAAATGACTCGAGCTCTATGGGACACTCTCGATAATTTATTTACGACTTCATGATTTCAAGTATCTTAGACTTGATGGCTCAACAAAAACTGAAGAAAGAGGTCTCTTACTACGGAAGTTCAATGCTCCTGACTCCCCATACTTTATGTTTCTCTTGAGCACCCGGGCAGGCGGTCTTGGTTTGAACTTACAAACAGCAGATACAGTTATAATCTTTGACAGTGATTGGAACCCACAAATGGATCAACAAGCCGAGGACCGAGCACATCGCATTGGACAAAAAAAGGAAGTTCGGGTTTTTGTGTTGGTTAGTGTGGGATCAATTGAAGAGGTGATTCTAGAACGTGCAAAACAAAAAATGGGTATTGATGCCAAAGTCATTCAAGCAGGACTTTTCAACACAACTTCAACAGGTTTGTAGTTCTTGATACTTGCTATGTCCCAGTGATATCAATAGTTATCTTTGGGCTATAAAGATGGAAATTTTGCATGTTGAAACTAAAAGGGGGAGGGAGAGGGGTTTATTTTATTCATTGCTTTATTTTGTTTCTGAAGAACCACTCCCTAAATATTATAAACTAGTTGTTTATCTGGCTGAAGTATGATGAATCATTTTTACCAAGTTCTCCTTAATAGAGGGGCCTATTGATCTCTCTGATCAATACTCACATTATACTTTCCCCTCACTTTCTCTCAATTCAAACAGATCAAAGTGTAACATTTTAAATTTTTATTGGATCTAATTATTCCATTTTAACATGTTCTTATTGTTTGTGCAGCCCGGACAGAAGAGAGATGTTGGGGGTGATTAGCGTCGAGGTTCAAGCTCACTTGGGGCAGATGTACCTGTTGAGGAGAAATTAACCGCCTTGCTGCTGATCAGATGAGAATTTTGCTGCTTGAGAAATGGATGAAGAGAGAAGACAAAGGAAATTACAGTCACGTTCTCATGGAAGAGCATGAATTGCCAAGATTGGTGTTATGCTCCGATTAAAAAGGATGACAAGGCTAAGTTTCAACAGTGGTGTTACTGGGGAAAGCGAAAAAGAAAAGACGTGGTATATGCTTGATACATTAGTTGAGCTACAAATGGATGAAGCCATGGAGCATGGGGAAGACATGTCAAAGCTTTCAGCTAAAGGGAAAAGAAGAGAGTCAAGAGATTACCTCTCATCTGACAGCATAGCACAAGCCAGTGATAATACAGGGGCAGATGAAAGCTTATTAGAGTCGAGGACTAAAATTGTCCCCATGGCGAGTGAGAGAACAAGTGAAGATAGTTTCCATGTCACTCCTTCCTCAAAGAGATTCAAGCCTGAAGGAACAAATTTCCAGAAACATGCTTATGAGGATGTCAGCGGAGGTGGTTTGAACCAGCACGTTTTCTCCTGGAATACTCACAAAAAGAAGAGATCAAGCCATCTTGGCCAGGGTTCAGTATCCGATAGGAGAGGGCAGACTTCAAATGGAAGAGCAAATTGGAACTGATCTAAGTTTAAATTTTGTTGAGGCTGCCGGAATTTTGTACAACTATTGTACGTGGTTCTTCTTGTAGTTCTAGTGAAAAATGATGAGCAACTTGTATTATGTAACGGTTTCTTCTTCAAGTATGCAACATCCATATATTAACTTAACTAGAGAAAATATTCAATTGCAAATAAATGTAAGACAAAGATTTATTATTTATTATTTTAAGCAATTGCTATAGAAAAAAAAAGAGAACTAAGATTATTTGCCCAAAAATGATTTCTGCTAGATTTGTCTTCTGTTTTTTTTTTCCTTTCAAAGATGCACTTTATCATATAATTATGATTGTGGTTGTTAGTTGTCATTGACATGTTCTTGAAGTAGAATTTGGTAGACTTAGTTGACAGTATACCGCGACTTAGCCCTGGATGTACAGTGAATAGAATGAGTGATTCTGTTCAGTTTATTTTGTAAAAATATTGTGAAAGATGTGTTTTCATTTAACTTTAATGAGAGATTTTTAATGATAATAATTATCATGAAGAAAAGATCAATTACTAGTTAATAAAGATGTATTTTAAAAAATGTTTTATTTTCATGCAATGTGACTTACACAATTTTCTACTTCAAAAATTTCTTAC
>PGWS01000488.1:0-11880 GCA_002896235.1 Cicer reticulatum | reverse complement strand
TCAAATTCAAAATTATTCCAATACTTACTAATATATGCATTTTAAGGCATTTTAACATCAAGAACATGTTTTAACATTTTGGTAATATCCCTCTTTAGCAAAAATAATTGGTAGTAATTTTTTATGTTTTACTTATTGTAGTACAATTAAATCGTAATAAATAATAATAATAATTAATAAATTATAATAATAATAATAATAATAATTATAAATAATAATAATAAAGAAGAAGAAAAGAAAGAAAGAAAGAAAGAAAGAAAGAAAGAAAGAAAGAAAAGAAAGAGGGGAAATTACTAAACTAAGGGAAAAAAGAAGAAACGAAAAAAAAAAGAAGGGAGGAGGAGATAACTAGCAAACAGAAAGAAACAAAGAGATGAAGAGGAATAAAGGGTAAGATAGAGAAGAAGAAAGAGTGAGAGAGAGAAGAAGAGAAAGAGAAAAAAAAACAACAAAAACATTGACAAAACAGGAAAAGAGAAAGGAAAAGTGCAATTTTTGCTAGAAGTCAAGATAGAAAGAGTTGGGAGTACTATCATCTTCTCCATTCTTTTGAAAATCAAGAGGTGAGTTTCCCTTTTTTCTATTTTCCTTTCATGCATGCATGAGATAATGTGTTCCATAGGTTAGAGATTGGGAGTATAAGGGTTTGAAATGAAAAAATGGATTTTTATTTTTGGTTAGATTTAGGGGTTTTGGTTAAAATAATCTATGCATGTGCAGTTCTATCACTAGAATTGAGAATAGATTATTGTAGAATTGAGTTTCCTTGATGATATAAAATTATGCTCTTTCGATGTGTTTGAAATTAAAGACCTTGAGTTTCACTACTGTGACAAATTAGTTTGAGTAAATTGAAATTTTGATGCTATTTTAATGTGTTCATTGCTGATTTATTCATAATTTGTAGCATTATTGTTTGCAAAGATTGTTAGGAAATTAGTGTGATTGAAGAAGTGTTGTTAACTTAAAATTTGCAGGACATATGTATGATGTTTTGGTCATAACATTTTCTCTAGACCTTAGTTCTGAAATGATTGTTTGTTTTCTTGAAACTAGACTCAATTATCTTCAAATCGAGTACAAACTTTGTGATGTTTGATTGAGTATTGATGCTTAAAAATGGGTTACAAGTTGTACCAAAGTTGTTGTCCTGTTTTTTTCTATCATTGTGTATTATTTTGATAAATTGCAAGAATTAGAGGCTTAATTTAAAAAAAATATATATATATTTTCATAAAGTAGACATCATAAGCTTTTCAAAGAGTGTTCATTTACTCAATTCTGATACTTATAAGTTCCTGTCTGTTGACTCTGTAGTTAAACTAAATTTTGCATTGTTATAACATAAATTTAGGGTTGTTTTGAGAAAAAAATTATATCTTAAAGATGTTCTATTGAATTTCATTTTACATTCTAATGATTAGTATGATTAATTGACTTAATTAGTTTAGTTTAGTGGTGTGGTACGTCTTTAATATACTTATAATTAGATGATGTTGTATGTGTGTCTATATATATATATATTATATATAATATATATATATATATTATAATATATATATATATATATATATGTGTGTGTGTGTGTGTGTGTGTGTGTGTGTGTGTGTGCGTGCGTGGGTGTGTGTGTGTGGATTGGTATATATAATTACTAGATATTTGATTAAGGTGAGAATATATGATTTCATCCTAGCTAGATGAATTCTCCGTTATGACGGAAGTGAGGGAAGTGGGACACCACTTACAGACGCGAATATGTCCAATCTTACCAAAATAAAGTACTAACAAGGAAGAAGGACATTAGTAAAACAAATGTAGTCTTTATGACATGCTTGTTAAGTAGAGTTTAAGTCATTAGATTACTCACGTCTAATGACTTAAATACTTAGTAGAGTCAAAACTATACATAGAAAGAGAAAACTCTCAGAAGATAAATATATCTGTTAATTAGGATGTTAATTGATTGGTTTCATCATGGGACCACGGGGATGTAATCTCATTCCACGTTATTTAAATGTTTTACAGTTAAAAAGCTTAGATTAGAGATGGAGAAATGAAGCATATCATGTTTATGTTATAGCTTTGCTTTAAAATTTCTAAGGAATATTTTGAGCGCATATGTGTTATTACTCCATATTTTTGCTTTTCTTTGAAGGATTATCATGTGTATTAGTACATTTGCATACTTTGTGTCGAGATTTATAATAACCATCTCTTTTGCGAATATGTATTAATGTGCAAGTTATATTCTAGACAATTAACTTAGGATATTACAATTTCATGACACTACGCTAAAAATACAAGCGCTGTGTAGAATTTTTTAAAAATAACGGAGGATACAACGCGTTTTTTTGACAAACGCTGTTGTAGGGTCATATAGGATCACATAGCGCTTGCACATAATGCTTACAACCCTTTTACAACACTTTTTGTAAAAGCGTTGTAAATTGAAGCGCTCCCCCATAGCTTTTACAGCGCTTTTTGAGCGCTTTAAACACAAGCCTTGTAAAATGTAGCGCTCCCACCTTATGTTACATAAAGCGTTGTAAAAGCCTTGCACTTTCACATAATTAAAGGACCTATTAGAGCTCTTATTACACAAGCGTTGTAAAATCATTCCCTTTAAATAAAAATCATTTACTTTAAATAAATAAAAACAAATTTACGAACCATCATTTCCTCTACTCTGGGAACCCTCCTCTCCTCTACATACTGTGCGGTCATCTACTGCTCCTCCTTTATAAAAAATTGGATACATTGTCTCAGGTACTGTATTTATTAATTTGTTGTTGTCACTAAAACTAATAAATTGTTACATAATAAATCAAATAAAATCTATTCTTTTTTGAAATTTGTTGATCTGTTCTATTTTGAAATCAGACTTGGACCTTGGTTTCCATTTTTCAATGTTAGATATGTGTACTATAATTGGTATAATGTATCAATAGCTTATTATTTGATGTGTAACTGCATTTATATATGTCATATAATATGGACCGGAAATGGATAGTCTGCCCAATCGATTGTCAAAAGAGTATGAAAATGGAGTGAAGGAGTTTTGTTGAGTTCTGCAGTGAGAATGCAAAAGACCCAAATAGAGGTCGTTTTCCTTGTTTAAAATGTATTTGGAAAAATGCGATAGAGGCAGATTCGAATTGAAAGACATGTTAGTATGACATGGAATGATCAAAGCTATAATGTGGTTGGATAAGACATTGGTGAGAAAAAAAAAGCGAACATTAATTTTGAGAATGGTTCGACATATGCTTCAACTGATTCGACACAGATACATATGAGCCGGACCGAGTTGAGGAGATTGGCAAAGCAGTTGAAGAGATCTTCGGGATTGTCCTAAAATGTTGAGGGTTTGTTAAGTTGATGCAGAGAAACCATTATATAATGATTGTACTAAATTCAAAACGAATGTCTCTGGCGATATTAAGTTGTACAACTTAAAAGGGAGTAAGAAATGGTTTGATAAAAGCTTCAATTAATTGATTTAACACTCTTAAGAAGATATGTTGCGCAGATGATAATGAACTTCCTAGTCGAACCTGCGATCGGCTAACGAATTTTGTGCTCTATTGCATGAGTTACGAAAGTGCTCTCATGTGTGTCCTGACGATTTGCATTTATTCGAAACGAATATGAATTACTAAAGGCGTGTCTGAAATGCTAGATGTCTCGAGGTATAAGAAGAGAAGGAATCTACTCCAACACAAAAGGTCGTGTCGGTATTTCCTATAATTACCAAGCGGTGCTGGATCACAGTGAAGAAGATTCAAACAGTTGACATCGGCATGCAGATGAAAGAATTAGAGATGCGTAAAGTTCGAATTGTCACCCTGCAGATTCTCCACAATGGGAAAAAAATTGATCACGAGTATCCTGATTCGGGATAGAGTCAAGAAATCTACGACCTTGCACTTTCTACTGATGGAATGAATCCACATGGTCTTCAAAGCATCTCACCAATACATGGCCTGTGATTTTTTGATTTATAACCTACCTCCATGGTTATGTATGAAGCGTAAGTTTATGATGTTGTCTCTGTTAATTTCTTGGACCCAAACAACCGGGGAATGATATCGACGATATACTTGACTCCTTTAATTGAAGATTTAAAAAATATGTCGGAGACAGTGTGGAAGTTTATTGATGAGTATAAGAAAGAATATTTCAATTTGAGGGCTATGTTGTTCGGCACAATTAATGATTTTTCCAGCATATGATATATTTATCAAGATATAGCATTAAAGGTCAGTGTGCATGTCCTATTATATGTGAAGAGAGTACAACATTTGGATGCAGTTGAACATTGTAAGAAGAATGTATTTCTTGAACATCGTAGATTTTTACCTTTTAGGTCGTCAGTATTGTGGGTGGAGAAATGCATTTCTAATGGAAAATCAGAGGAAGGTAAAGCTCCTTTGCACCGACTGGATATCAAATACTTGAAAAAGTAGTACAAGGTTTGACCAATAAATTTGGCAAACCTTTTGCGGGAGAGCTGGTCCAAAAACTGGGTGGAAGAAAAAGTCAATTTTCTTTGAATTGCCATATTTGAAGTCAATTATATATAAGACATTTTCTCGATTTGATGCATATTGAACAAAAATGTATTTGATAGTGTTTATTGGTACGTTACTCAATGTTCCAGGAAAGTCTAAAGATGACATCAATGCAAGATTGGACTAGGTCGATATGGGAATTAAGAAATGAGTTGGGTTCCGTAAGGAAAAGGAAATCACACATATCTACCTCCAGTCGCTCATACTCTATCTAGAAACGAAAAAATGGGTTTGTGTAAATTTGTACACGAAGTTAAAGTTCTAGAAGGATACTCTTCAACATTAAAGAGATTTAGTTTGTATGAAAGACCTCAATTAAAAGGTTTGAAGACCCATGATTGTCATATTCTAATGCAAGCATTTGCTACCAATAGGTATACGTTCCATTTGCCCTGAATAGTTCGACGAGCCATAACTAGATTATGTTTCTTCGTTCAGGAAATCTGTAGTAAAGTGATCGATCCTCATAATTACCGACATTGCATAGGGAAATTGTGTTACTTTGTGTGAGCTTGAAATGTATTTCCCACCCTCGTTTTTGATATAATGGTTCACCCTTACTGTTCATCATTGTTAAGGAGACACAACTTTGTGGGCCAGTTTATATGGAGATGAATGATCCGAATAGAACGATATATGAAAATATTAAAAGGGTACGTAAAAAAGTAGAAGTCGACCAGAAAGTTGTATTGTTGAACGGTACATTGTCGAGAAGCTGCTGAATTTTGTACGGAATATCTGTCCAATGTTGAATCCAAAGGGCTTCCCCTGTCTCGTCCATTCGGCGAAGAATATCAGGAGAAAGGGATAATTGGAAAGGAGATTAATGACTATATCAGACAGAATGGCGAAGCAGGCACAATTGTATGTTCTGCACAATGATGATGAGGTTCAACCGTATGTTCAAATACACATGGAGCAGTTATCTAGTTTGAACATGAATAGGAATCAAAATTGGATAACTCGAGGCACAATCGAAGTTTTATAACATGGTTAAATAATCACATAAAGTCAAAGTTTGATATAGACCCCAGATCAATTTCACAGAGATTGAGGGTGGCTAGCAAATGGTCCGAGTTTACATGTCTTTTGTCGTACACCGGTTATGTAATTAACAACTACATATTTTATACCAAAGAATAAGATGATCAAACTACTATACAAAATAGTGGAGTCACTCTCGTAGCTGAAAGCGATGCATGTCTCAAGTGCAAAAGACAAAAACCCAATATATGCAAATATTATCATATTTTGGGGTTATCGAGCGCATATGGGAGTTAGACTACACAATGTTTCATGTTCCATATTTGGGTGCAAGTGGGTCGATAATATTAATGGCGTTCGAATTGATGAGTCAGGTTTCTTGCTTGTCAATTTTAATAGGGTGAATATAAAGATGAGCCTTTTATTTTAGTGTCGCAAGCTCAACAAGTGTTTTATGTCACTGATCTTGTTGATGATAAATGTATGTTGTCCTTATCGACCAATAAAATAAGTGATGATAACAATAATGATGAAGTTGTTGGTAATGATCTTTTATTTCCAACATTACAACCACATGAAATTGATTCAACTGGCGATGGTTTATCTTATAGATATCATGATGAGGGAATTTGGATTAATCCATCGTTTCGTATCATAATGGACAAACAAATGTGAATCCCACCAGGGAAAAAAGAAGGGCATCTTAATGTGTTAATTGTTTTATATAAGCCATGTAATCTGAACCGAGTTCATGTAATTTAATTGTTGATCTGCTAGAATTGAGCATTTAGTATTTAGCTTGAACTGTGTTTGATTTTCTGCTTATACTTATTTTCTGCTTATATTTAGCATTTAGCTGTTGATCATGTAATTTAGCATGATATATTCTGCCTATATATATATATATATATAAGTAGTTGAATAATTATTTTGAGTAAAAAATATCCAAATTCTAGTATTTACTAATTGATATATATATATATATGTATTTGATCAATTATATTGTATTGAACAAAAACTGATCAGAACATAAACTATATAATTTCACAGCGCTATATAATTTGGAAGAAAAATAAAGGAGGTCACATAGCGCTTGCACATAGTTAAAACAAAGAAACCTTTTAAAGTGCTTTGTGAAAAGCGCCTGTAAAAAGATTTAAAAAAACTGAAATAAGGAGGTCTTTACAACGCTTTTTTAAAAAAGCGTTGTATATGTAAAAGGGTCACATAGCCTTGTAATAAAACAAAGAGCATTTTGCGCTTTGTGGAAGCGCTGTAAATAAAAAAGTAAAATAAGAGGTCGTTTACAGCTTTCAAAGCGTTGTAGTAGAAATATAACATGTAAAAGGTCACATACGCTCACATAATCAAACAAAGAAGCCCTTTTAAGCACTTTGTGGAAGCGCTGTATTAAAGCTTTTAAAAAATTAAATAATGAGGTCTTTTACAGCACTTTTTCAAAAGCCGTTGTAGTAGGTTTTTATATATACCATGTAAAAGGGTCACATAGCACTTGCACATAATAAACACAATAAGCCTTTTAAGCGCTCTGTGGAAAAGCAATGTAAAGGCTTCTTTAAAAATAAAAGAAAGGAGGTCTTTTACAGCGCTTTTTCAAAAAAGCGTTGTAGTAGGGTTTTATATATACAGTAAACCGCTTCAGTTTCCTCTTCATTGCGTAACTTCATATACCGCTTGTTTCTTCCTCACTCTTCATTCTCCTACTCATTGCAAACCATACGAACAATATTGCATTGTTACTAACCTTTATACGTAAACTGTATACGCTTGTTTCCTCTTCATTCTCGTTACGAACCATCTTTTTTTCTGCGAACCTACTCACTCATTACGTAAACTCCATACGCTCGTACGTACTCTCCTACGAACCGTTCTATTTTCTGCGTTGTTCTTCTTTGTTTATATTTCTGCGTCGTTAACCCTACCGTTTCTTCTGTTTTTCAGGTATTGTATTTATTAATTTTTTGTTGTCACTAAAATGCATGTTGAACTTATACTGCTACGTACTTAGACACTGCATGTTGAACTTGTTGAACTTTGTAAGAAATGCATGTTGAACTTGTTGACTTGTAAGAAATGCATGTGAACTTATACTGTTACGTACTTAGGACTTACTACATGTCACTAAAATACATGTTGTAGATAAATGGATACCAACAAGGATTTAGATCGTCAAAATGAGGAAGTTGTCAACCTAAGACTTATGAAATTGAAGTCAAACGTGGTGCAACAATCATGCAAAATGTCATAAAGCAAGGAGTATTGGCATAAAATTTGAGGTATATTATACTTTGTTTGCTGTTTATTTTTATCTTTTTGAAAGCATGTACTTACTATATGAGTTTATTAGGTTGGATGGAATGAGAATGGTCAGCCAATTGACCCCAACAGTTCCATATTGTAAGTTATATTGGGTGTTTGTCAGATATTCTCCATCACAAATTGACGATTGGAGAGATAAGCGGTTGAAGGATGCAAAGATATATTGGGCCTGATATACAAGTAACTTTTTTGATCACTTTTTGTAGCTTATAATTTTCATTGAATACTTAACTCAACTATATCTCTATTTCGTTTGCAGACTGCTTGCTATTGACTGAGGTGAGAAAGGCTTACGTGTTGAGAGTTGTCGGGAAATACACTGGGGTCTTAGATCTCACCTCTCAAATTGCTATCTAAAAGATCATGAAGGAAATATAATGCTGATAGTCCAAAAATATATAAACATTATATATCAAATGAAGAATGGAGCATTGTGTGGTAAGTGATTAATTTGTGTTTATTAGCATTCATAGCGTTTAAATTTACACATTGTTATTTTTTTTTATATAGAATATAAGTAAGCAAATAGCGAGAGGCAAAAAAATTCCGACGCACCCATACAAAAAATCCTCGTATGGGATATGCACGTCTAGAGAAAAACTTGTAAGTAATTAAACATCACTTTATATAATGTGTACATTATAATCTATAGTTTCTAACTAATATTTTGTTTATGATCTTAACGAATAGCTACAAGACACCCAATCCGATCAACCGTTGGTCGTCATATCTTGTGGAAGGAAGCTCGTATAAATAAAGATGGAGTGGTTGATAACGAAAATATTCAAAAAGTAATAGAACTTTATGTAAGTAAAATTATAACTTTAATATTTTTTAATATTGTATTTTAAAAATGATATTGAACTTATCTTTATAATCTACGTGTATTTTAGGAGAATCCCAAACAAAGTTCGGAAAATCAAGCGAACAACAAAGCTATAACAGGGGACATTCTCGGTAAAGTGTTTAATGTTCTAAATATTCGGTCGCTGAGGGGGAAAGGATTTGGCGTAATTCCTAAAAGCTATTCTTTCACAAGAGAAGCGCCAAAATCCAATCTAATGAGGAGGTATTAGAGAAGCTCAAATTCCTAGCAGAGCAAGTGGCACTCTTGGTGAAGACGAATAAAGACAAGCAACTTCTAGATCAGCTCCAACATGAAATACAAATGGAGAGTGAAAACGCGAGTTGCAAATTGGTCTCAAAAGTCTTCCGAGGTAATTAATTAGTTAACAAAATAAGATATCATTCAACCTAATTGTTTCACATAGTTATGTATTAACATTGATTTAGGGTGTCACTCCTTGCGTGCTGCACTTATCCTCCCTTACTCATCGCAAGGTCAGGAAAAGGAACATTGTACAATATTTGGAGAAGTATTGCACAACACACCGATCCCTGCGGGCCATGTCAAAGTATCACCAGTTATTGCTTTGAACCAAATGCACCGTTTCCTATATCGGACGACGATGCATGTATGAATTATTTGGGTGATGAAGCAATTGGTAGTTACGTGGCATGATCATCAACATCTTGTTGCCCTTGATAAGGTATGTTTAATTAATTGAAATGTATGTTTAATTATATGTATATTTTATCACGATATATGATTATGATTGATTATATTTAATTGATTGATTTTTCTGTTGTTAACTTTAATTTCACATTTATTTAGATTCAGAACAAAGTATAAGGGAATGATAAGAAGATTCCCAGAAACGAGTCAGTCACATCGCCGGAAAGGTTTGTCACATTATTCTGTAAGGTTTGTTATTTTTTCAGATTCCAATACACTAAAAAAATAATTAACCTAATTTTTCATATTCAATCCAAAAACCACCCCAAAGCAAACCAGCTGCCAGAATAACGCTGGCACATCACAACTGGATGTTCGTGGTAAAATAAAGCCGGCAAAGTTGCAGCTCGGGAAAAAAAGTTGCCATCGTTGCTGCTTAAAAACTGGATCGAGAACATCAGTAGTTTGCTCATGCTCCTAAAATAAGTCAGCCATGTCTTGCTCGATATGGGTGTGTCTTGACATAAAGGTAAAACGAATTGGGGTAGTTAGCAACACAATACGCGCATCATAAGCATGGATAAAGCTATATTCGGAGATGAGTATGAAGAACTACTTGAAAAAGAGCACATATACAAACTTCTCAACCATAAGGAGCTGAGTGCTACTGTCATCAGCTTATACATTAGGTAAAAATTGCTTTAATATGCATTTATTGGTAATTTAATTTAATTTATTGGTAATTAATCTAATTTGAAATTTTCATTGAAGGTTTTGTATGAGAAGTTGGTGTGCACGCGCAACATTTTCATTCTTGTCTCCGCATAAAGCTTTCGATGTTTAAACTCGACTAGTGAATGTAAAGAATACGTTGTAGATATCTATTAAGAAATAAAGATAAGGATAAGTTGTTCCTTGCACCATATAATTTATGCGTACGTAATTATATATTCTTATTTATATCTTTTTAATTATGAGATCTTAATTTATTAGGTGTGTAAACAAAATTGCAAACCAAATTTTTGTTGTTTGAAGGCACATTTGGGTGCTATTTGCAATCAATGCGACCTCTGAAGTTATATACTATTTAGATTCCTTGCACGACGATTACAACAATCACTCCAATATAAAGACTATGTTCGACACTAAAGTAATATTCATTTATTCTTACATATATATATATATATATATATATAATGTGTTGTTAATGCTATAATAATCACATTTATTTTTTCGATATGTTTTACAATTTTTCGAGCTCAAAGAGGTGCTACAGTGCGAAGCAAAAATCAAATAACATCACATGGATTCCAATAAAGGTTTGAAATATATTCCTTTAAAATTTTCATTTACAATCAAATGCACAAATATTTATTGACTTATATGTTTATTTATAGTGTCCCTCGTCAAACTAACAACATCGACTGTGGGTACTATATATTGCGATTCATGAAGAGATTGTTGATATGAATAAACTATAATCTCAGGAATGGTACGATATTTCATTATTTGATTTACATATAAACTATGTAGATATTTGATTCTAACTTATTATGTTCAATTTTTATATCGCATAGTACTTTGACCAATTTCAGTCCAACATACTCTGAAAGAGATCTAATTGAAATAAAAGGAAGATTGGCAGTATGTGATTGAAATGAAAATTATTTGTTTGCTGGGAAATGACATGCTGCAAGGGATAGTTATATGAATATATGTAGTTCTGTTCTGTGTAAGTTCTATAGTTATATGTATCAATAGGCACATTTGTAAAGTTGTGAATATTTAGTTATATGAATATGTATATTAGTTAGTGTGTTGTCAATATGGGAATATGTATATGAATATGTTGTGAACTGATTGTGTAAATATGTAAAGTTATAGAGTTAAATATTATAAGTTTATATAGTTCTGTTTGTTGTGTACTGATTGTGAAATGATTGTGTAAACTGATTCTGGATGAAAATGATTTTGGGAAAAAAAATTAAAAGACACTGCTTTCTAAAAAAGCTGCATAAAAAACCAAAAAGCGCTTTTTAATAAATTCCATTTACAGCGTTTTTAAATAAAACTACAATAAGAAGCACCTTTTACAGTGCTTTTCAAAAAAGCGTTGTAATAGGTGCATAATAATGCATCTATCTATTGCACCTTTTGCAGCGCTTTCTCACAGCGCTATATTGAATGCACCATTTTACAGCGCTTTTTCAAAAAAGCGTTGTAATAGATGCATAATAATGCATCTATTGTTTGCACCTTTACAGCGCTTTTTGTAACACCCCAAATTTTATAATAAACTACTTTATTAATTAAATAGAATTTTAAATATTAATTTATAACAACATTATTTAGAATATATGTTGATAAATTTCGTGGCTAATTTTCGTATATGAATGCTTTCTATGATGTGTTTAGTTTGATACATGTTATATTACAGAGCGATATAAATAATACATATTATATTTTATT
>PGWS01000487.1:0-12110 GCA_002896235.1 Cicer reticulatum | reverse complement strand
AAGAACAAAAAGAAGTCTTCAATCTTGATCAATGTGACTTCTCACGAATCTGGATATTCAAGGATTGTTCATGAGAACATTGTCTTTTCTCTCAAGAATACTTTTTCAGCTCTCTCAATGATTATGGATAATCTTTTGGTCTTGATCTGAAAAAGCAGTATCAGATTGTTAACAAAATGTATTGAGATTTGTTATCAAAGTTTTTAAAAAGTTGTGAGAAAAAGATTGTTGAAGACAGTTTTATAGTTTCTAAAAAACAACGTACTAAATCGATTTAACAATCGATTTATTTAAAGTTAATAAACATGCCTAATCGATTTGCAAATCGATTATCGCGAGTCTTGTTTTTCTTTAATCTTGAAACTACATAAACTAATCGATTTATCAATCGATTCTTTTTAAATACCTTTTCAGTAATTATGTGCAGACTTATATGAATCGATTGTGTAATCGATGTTAGATGTTTTGTTCCAATGATAAAGTCACATCATCGATTACCTAATCGATTACTAAGTCACATACGATTCCCAATATCAGAATCGATTTGTCACAAGCTCAAAGTTTCACTGTTATTTCAAAAAGTTCTTTCAATCGATTTGCCCAATCGATTGTGTTCAAGACAGTGACTCAGCTATTTTGATGTTATCGACGTGCCCAATCGATTTGTGTGTATTTGTCTGAAAAAAGTTCTTACCAGATGTTTAGTTCAATCAGATTGCAACCAAACTTAATATATTAAATGAAATTTCACAATAGATTGTCCAAATCGATTGTGTTGTAACAGATGAAGTTATTTTGCAATAGTACTTAAGCAATCGATTACCCTCAAAACTGGAGTGGTCACTGTGACTTGTACAATCGATTTTCCCAATCGATTTGTTTCAATCAGGTTTACTTTGTGAAAGTGTACAATCGATTTGTCAATCGAATTAGCCTGTAAAAACAGGGGTGCCACTGACTTGTGCAGTTTTCATTTCTAATTGTGTCAGTCGATTGCCTAATCGATGTATACAATCACAAACAGTTATGTTTCCTTACACCCTTGTTATGAAATCGATTTCCCAATCGATTTACTCAGTCAAAATTCAACTTTTGTTGATTTCTTGTGTTCCAAGCAATTTGTTTCAAGTGTGTAGGATTGGATTGTTGTTCCTGAAATCTTGCTCAATTAAAATGTTAGATTATATCATATGATGTATGAACATTGTATGTTTGTTAATTATGTCAAAACTAGGATTAAGAGGACTAAAGTCCAACAATCTCCCCTTTTTTCATAAGTGACAATCATACACAATTTTAACTTGAGCATTTCAAGACATAACATTAACAACATTTCATAGCATCATATATGTACCATTATTGGATCATAAAAACAGTGTATCAGATCAGAGCATAACAGTACAAGTGCTATTTATCAAAATCAGAGTATTATTACATTATTTATTACATTATCAGGTATCAGATCAAAATCATCAGTGTATAAAAAAACAATGCAACAACAAGCATTATCAAGTTATAATTTTTCTCCCCCTTTGTCAGTTAAGGCAAAAGGCAGAAAACAATTCCTCCCCCTATGTTAAAGAACATAAGCTTGGGGTTGAAATCATATAACATTGTATATCAGAGCAATGAAATTCATGTGTATCAGATCAAAGACAATCCTAGCAGTAATGAGCACATCAAATGATTAAGATAAATGAATTCAGAGAGAAATGAAATAAAGTTTTAAATTCAGTATAGATCAAATGAGTACAACAAGTCATAGCAAAACAACACAGATCCTAAAACTCCTAATCTCCTAGTCTAGGCTGGTCCTCACTATTATCTACGGGAGAGTTGAGACCGTTGTATTACCTCAGCAGGTGTCTCCTCAACGTGAGTCTCAGGGTGATCTAGGGATCCGAGTTAGGTTCTTCTGCTGCTTGACGACCGATGTCTGCGATGTCTTCAAACGACAGCTTGATGCCTAAGTGTGCTTGAATCGCATCCACATCCTGAACAACCGAATTCAAGGATGCCTGCAGAGTCCTTAAACTTTCTTCCAATCTGGATTGTGATTTCTAGCGTCTGGCATTGTGTGCCATTTGAGCTTCAATGATTCCATTATTTTGGCAACAAAATCAGGAGTGGCTGGTGCAGTTGCAGGTTGAGGCTGAGGTTTGGCTGAGGCTGTGCTGGTTCAACAGCAGGCTGAGGTCTTATCCAAATTCCGTGTAACCTTTTCAATGGCATTTGATTTACAATTGATTCTCCAAAAAACTAGAGTGGTTTTTGCAAGATTCTTCATTACCAAATGAAACCTTGAAATGTTTAAGAATCTTAGTGATCAGTTGTGGATAAGGTAACATAAGCTTGCTCTGATGAAAGCTTCCAGCATGTGCCTTAGCACAATCCAGTCCAACTCATCCTTAGCTCTTTAGATAATCCCCATAACAGTAGTATGTCCAACTTCTGGACTACTGCATGGTTTCCTGATCTTGGTACAAGCATACGAGTAAGTGTGTACATCAACATCCTATGTCGTACCTTCATTTGACCAATGGGGCAATGACATAGATTCAACGACCATCGATCATCAGGTCCTTTACTGTTGTATGCCTGTCAATACACTCTTCCCAACCTTCGTCAGCCGTATCAGCTTCCGAGTTGCGATCGATAGACTTGCCGTAAAATGGCAATCCTGACAAGGTAGAGAAAATCATCAAAGGACATAGCAATCCGTTTTCTTTAACTTGAGCAGTAAACCCTTCTTCAGTCAACTTGAAAGTAGAGTAAATTCCCTTATCAGCCTTGGGTAACTATCAAGTGTAGATGAAAAGAAAGCTCTCAAGTCCATGAAATCTGAGATGATTCTGAAACGTGAAATCAACATTATCAAAGTATGCAAAATCCATAGTTCTCGCCTCATGGATTTTTCTCTTTACAAAGTCTGTTGGTATAGAGGGTTGTGCCTCTTTTTCTTTTGTTGCAAGGACTTTCTTGGGAGGGGGTTGAAGATATAGGTTTCTTCTTCCTCTTTTGAGAGATTACTTTCATGCATCAGCCATGAGTTTTTTCTGTTTGGGGTTCCTTACGTTTCTTAGTCTTCTCTTGGATGGGTGCAAGAGCCTTGCCGTTGTCTTTGGCAAGAATTTTATGAGTGGGTATTGGTACTCTCTTTGTTAGAGTGGGTGGGGGTGAAGGTGTTTCACTTGTAGAAGAAGATGAAGGTGAAGGAGTACGAGCCTGGGTTTGTTTCACGCGTGCCATACTCGTAGCTTGATGTAGATTCAATGTAGGTAGAAAGTAGATTGAATGTACTAACAGATGCAGAGACTGAAGAATGAAGCAGAACAAAAAAAATCAGTGAAGATCTGGAAAATGCAATGCAGAAATCGTTTTAGAACTGTTCCTACTTATACTCTTAACCATGTAAATCGATTTCCAAATCGATTAGGTTACCGTTGCTGGGAATCCTCAATCGATTCAGTAATGATTGTTTTCAACGGCTAGAAAAAAAATCATAACGGTCATATTTCAAATCGATGTTCAAATCGATTCCAGTTTTACTTAATCGATGTCCAAATCGATTGTCTTAATGCTGAATACTGAACTAGTCGATTTCCAAATCGACGCTCGGGAAAGTTTAAAAAAAAATTTCTAAACTTTGAAGTCTGGCAAAAGTAATCGATTCCCAAATCGATTTTATAAACCATTTACCATGCTGGTAATCGATTTAACTGGAAAACATTACTGAAAATACCAGAATCAAAAAAATCATACTTCACTAGGATCAATGATCCCTAGTTTCATCCTTATATGCAAAAACTTTCTCTTGGCAAAGCTTTTGTGAAGATGTCAGCTAACTGTTCCGCAGTGTTAACATACTCAAGCTTAATAATTCCATTCTGAAAGTGATCCCTTATAAAGTGATGTCTTACTTCACTGTGTTTGGTCCTGGAGTGCATTACTAGATTCTTGGTTATACTTATTGCACTTGTGTTATCACACATGATAGGTGTTTGTTCCCAAATCAACACCAAAGTCCAATAAATGCTGTTTCATCCACAGAATCTGAGCACAGCAGCTCCCAGCTGCAATATATTCAGCTTCAGCAGTAGATAACGCAATGCTTGTTTGCTTCTTACTGAACCAAGACACTAGAGAATTTCCAAGCAGATGACAAGTTCCTGAGGTACTTTTCCTGTCGAATTTACAACCGGCAAAGTCTGAATCTGAGTAACCAATCAATGTACATGTTGATCCTTTTGGATACCACAATCCAAGACTTTTAGTTCCTACCAAGTATCTGAAAATTCTCTTAACTGCACTGAAGTGAGATTCCTTTGGATTTGATTGATACCTTGCACACATACAAACACTGAACATGATGTCTGGTCGGCTTGCTGTAAGGTAGAGCAGAGATCCAATCATACCACGAAATCTAGTAACATCTACAGGTTTACCTTTCTCATCTCGGTCTAAGAAATTTCCTTGACTCATGGGTGTATCAATGGACTTAAGATTTTCAAAGTTAATTTCTTTATCAAATCAGGAACAGTATTTAGATTGACTAATGAAAATGCCTTGCTTGCTTTGGTTTAATTTGAAATCCCAAGAAATATGATAGTTCACCATCATTGACATTTCAAATTTACCTTTCATCAAATTTTCAAATTCTTTACACAGTTTATTATTTGTAGATCCAAATTATATGTCATCAACATATACTTGGACAAGCAAGATATCATTTCCAGTAGTTTTTGTGAAAAGGAAATTGCTGAGCTTCTCATACCAAGCTTTTGGAGCTTGTTTTAACCCATAGAGGGCCTTTGAGAGCTTATACACATGATTAGGAAAATCAGGATTTTCAAAACCAGGTGTTTGGCTAACAAAAACTTCCTCTTGAAGGTCACCATTGAGAAAGGCACTTTTCACATCCATTTGATAAAGATTAAAGTCCATTATACAAGCATAAGCCAATAAAATTCTTATGGCTTCTAGTCTAGCTACAGGGGCATAGGTTTCATCAAAATCTATTCCCTCCTCTTGACTATAACCCTTGGCTACTAGTCTAGCTTTGTTCCTTGTTATCACACCATTCTCATCCAACTTGTTTCTGAACACACATCTGGTTCCTATGACATGCTTACCCTCTGGCTTAGGTACTAAACTCCACACCTTGTTCCTCTCAAACTGGTTTAACTCCTCTTGCATAGCAAGTATCCACTCACTATCTAACAGGGCTTCCTTAATGTTCTTAGGTTCAATCTGAGATACAAAGGCTGTAAAGTTACAAAAACTGACTAAGGCTTCTCCTAGTTGCAACACCTTTAGACATATCGCCTATAATGTTGTCTAAAGGATGGTTTCTGTTGAACTTCCACTCCTTTAGGAAACTCACTAGTTTCTATAGGTTCTACAAGGTCTGATCTAGTTGGAGGGTCAGCTATAGGTTGTTCTAGTGGTTCAATTCTACAACTTCGTCCAAAATGTCATCAACCTTCCTTAGAAGGAGTTTTGTTCAAGTTTTCTGTAAAAGATTCATCAAACTTTACATGAACTGACTCTTCTATGGTCTTTGTTCTTTTGTTGTAGATTCTATAGGCTTTACTAGTTTGGGAATATCCTTAAAGATTCCTTCATCTGCCTTAGGGTCAAACTTTCCTAGGTGTTCTTTGCCATTGTTCAACACAAAGCACTTACAACCAAAGATTCTAAAGTAGGAAAGGTTTGGTTTTCTACCCTTGTAAAGATCATAGGGTGTTTTCCTAAGCAGGGGCCTAATGAGAACTCTATTTACAACATGAGTGGTTGTACTAATTGCATTATGCCCAAAGTACTTAGGTAGGTTGAAGTCCTTAAGCATGGTCCTAGCTAACTCTTCTAGGGATCTATTTTTCCTCTCCACTACACCATTCTGCTGTGGTGTCCTAGGGGCAGAATATATGTGGTTGATTCATGTAGTTCACAATAATTTTGAAAATGATCATTTGGAATTCACTTCCATGATCACTTTTTATTGAAACAATTTTCAGATCATTCTCATTTTGAACTAAAGCAGCAAACTTTTTAAAAACTGAGAATGTATCACTTTTATGAGCTAGAAAATAAGTCCATGTGAATCTTGAATAATCATCAACCAGCACATATCCATACAGGTTTCCACCTAAACTCTTAACTTGGGCAGGTCCAAAAAGGTCCATGTGAACTAGTTGCAAAACTCTATTTGTTCTAACCAAGTCTATAGAGGGAAATCGAGTCTTAACCAGTTTACTCTTCTCACATGAATCACACAGTCTATCTTTAGAAAACTTCCTATTTGGTAGACCTAAGACTAACTGTTTGCTGACAAGTTTATTCAAATGATTTATATGTATGTGAGCAATACTTTTATGCCAAAGCCATGTTTCATCTGAATTGGATAACAAGCAGCATATAGCACTTGGTACAGAATTGAAATCCAACATGTAAATGTTGTTAATTCTGTCACCAACTAGCTTTATGTGTTTGTCATCTTTATGCTCAATAATGCAAAATTGTGATGAAAAAACTTACTTGAAAACCTTTATCACATAGCTGGCTTATACTCAGTAAGTTGTGTTTTAATCCTTCAACATATAACACATTTTTTATTACTACAGTTGATTCATTGCCTATGTCACCAATTCCAATAATCTTTCCTCTATTGTTGTCTCCATATTTGACAAAGCCTCCTTCCTTTAATGTCAAGGACAGGAATTTGGATTTGTCACCTGTCATGTGCTTTGAGCATCCGCTATCTAGATACCATGAATGCTTCGTGGATGTCAAGCACACCTGCAACATACAATTAGAATTTTGTTTTAGGTCCCCAATTTAAATTGGGTCCTGGATGATTAGTGTCAAACACAGATTTCTTTGTTATCCAAACTTGCTTCCATCCTTTATTGGCTAATTTTTTAAATTTGCAATTTGACACAAAATGTCCCTTTCTGCAACAGAAATGACATTTGCCATCAAAGGATGAATGTTTGTTTGGTTTATAAAAGATGTCATACATACTCTTAGTAATAGCAGATTTTTGACCATGTTTGACATTTCTGGTTTGCATATAACCAATACCATATCTGTTTTTATTTCTTTTAACATGCATATTTGGTGTATATCCTAAACCAGATTTTTCATGAACATGTCTTTGATTGCTAAGTATGACATTCAGTTTATCTTTACTATTAGCAAACTTCAATAAATCAGATTTTAATGATGCGACATTATTCTCAAGTTCAATGCATCTTGCAGATTTGTCATGTGAATCCTTTTTTCAGTTGTTCACATAAATTTTCAATTTCTTTATGGTCATTTTTCATTTGTTCAAGCATTTTTTTTGTGCTCAACAACTGTTTTATGGAATTCACATAATCATCATGCAGTTCATTGAAAGCTTCTTGTAGCTCATCATAGGTTGGATTAGATTGTGAACTAACCTCATTTTCTGATTCTGAATCGGTATTTGCCATGAGACACAAATTGACTTCTTCTTCATCCGAAGAGGCAGAGGATTCTTCATTGTCGTTCCATGCAATATAAGCTTTTATGGTTTTGGTGACTGGTTCCTTGCCTTTTGGTTTTGTAGCTCTATTTTTGTTCTGCAATTTGTAACATTCTGACTTTATGTGACCAGTTTTACCATATTCATAGCATGTAATTGTCTTGTTGTCACTAGTCTTAGAGCTGGATGGTTTTCTGAATTTGTTGTCTTTCTTCTTCAGAAATTTCTTAAATTTCTTGACAAGCAACCCGATTTTAGTCTCTTCAGTTTCACTACTGGATTCATCTGAGCAGCTATCTGATTCAGTTTTCGATTGATGGGCTTGAACCTTCAAGGATAATCCTTTCTTTTTCCTGCTTTCCATTTCTGATTCGTCCAGCCGATGCAGTTCCATTTCATGTTCCCTTAGTTTTCTAAACAATGTTGCTGTTGTCATCTTTGCTAGATCTTTAGATTCAGCTATGACAGTTATTTTGGGCTGCCATTCTCTAGTTAGACACCTCATAATTTTTCCGATCTGCTGTTCGTTGTCCACTTGTTTTCCCAGTGCGTGAAGATTGTTCACAATGTGTGTGATCTGGTCTGCAGATCGCTGATTGGTTCGTCTTTCTTCATGCTGAATAATTCGTATTCGTGCATAAGTGTGTTTACACGAGCTCTTTTCACATCTGTGGTTCCTTCATGTGTTTCTTGAAGAATGTCCCACATTTCTTTTGCTGACTTGCAGTTTGATACCCTAAAGAATTCTTCTGCAGCATCAGAGCAATATCAATGGATGCACAAAAGTGGTTAAAAACACTAATTGCACAAGAATAAGCCTAGGGAGGACGAATATGACCTAAATGTTAATCCAATGTTACAAATGAACCTATTTGGATGCACAAATTTGGTTAAAAATCCTAATTGGACAAGAATAAGGCAAGGGAGAACTAAAATGACCTAAATGTGAATCCAATGACACAAACACACCTATTGGATTCACAATCTTGGTTAAAAACCCTAATTGAACAAGAATAAGCATAGGGAGGACGAAAATGACCTAAATGTGAATCCAATGACACAAACACACCTATTGGATGCAAAAGATTGGTTAAAAACCCTAATTGGACAAGAATAAGCCTACGGAGGACCGAAAATGACCTAAATGTTCATTCCAATGACACAAATGAACATATATGATGCACAAGATTGGTTAAAAAATGTGGACAAGAATAAGCCTATGGAGGACGAAAATGACCTAAATGTTCATCGAATGACACAAATACACCTATTGGATGCACAAGATTGTTTAAAATCCCTAATTGGACAAGAATAAGCCTAGGGAGGACGAAAATGACTAAATGTTCATCCAATGACACAAATGAACTTATTGGATGCACAAGATTGGTTAAAAACCCTAATTGGACAAGAATAAGCCTAGGGAGGACGAAAATGACCTAAATGTTCATCCAATGATGAACTTATTGGATGCACAAATATTGGTTAAAAGAAATTGGACATTAAATCAATTTCATACACACAGCGGAATTAAATTGCGGCATACAAGATTAGCAATTACATGTTAGATTGACAAGAGATTAACCAAGATGGATGCACAAGATTGTTTAAAACAATAATTGGACACAGAATATGTTTAGGGAGGACGAAAATGACCTAAATGTTCATCCAATGACACAAATGAACTTATCGGATGCACAAGATTGGTTAAAAACCCTAATTGGACAAGAATAAGCCTACAAAGGACGAAAATGACCTAAATGTTCATCCAATGACACAAATGAACTTATTGGATGCACAAGATTGGTTAAAAACCACTAATTGGACAAGAATAAGCCTAGGGAGGACGAAAATGACCTAAATGTTCATCCAATGACACAAGAACTTAGCACACCCTAAATTGGACAAGAATGCACAAGATTGGTTACACAAACTTATTGATGCAAAGTATTATTACAAACTGAATAAAAGGAGGACGAAAATGACCTAAATGTTCATCCAATGTGACTTCTCACGAATCTGGATATTCACAAGATTGGTTCATGAAACATGTCCTAGGGAGGACAAAATGTTAAATGTTCATCCAATCTCTCAAATGACACCTTATGGATGCACAAGATTTGGTTAAAAACCCTAATTGGACTGAATAAGCCTAGTATCACGAAAATGACAAATGTTCATCCAATTGTGACAAAAACTTATTGGATGCACAAGATTGTTTAAAAACCCTAATTGGACAAGAATAAGCCTAGGGAGGACGCGAATGACCTAAATGTTCAATCCAATGACACAAACTAACTTATTGGATGCACAAGATTGGTTAAAAACCCTATTTCAAGAATAAATAGGGAGGACGAAAATGACCTAAATGTTCATCCAATGACACAAAATGAACTTATTGGATGCACAAGATTGGTTAAAAACCCTAATTGGACAAGAATAAGATAGGGAGTCGAAATGACCTAAATGTTCCAAATACACAGAATGAATTTGGTCACAAGATCAAAATTTCACTGTTATTTTCAAAAAGTTCTTTCATTCGATTGCCAATCGATTGTGTTAAAGACAGTGACTCAAGAAATTTCATGAGGATGACACAAATGAACTAAATGTATGTCACAAGATTGGTATTGGAGCACAAGATTAGTTGGACGATTTCCCAATCGATAGAATAAGCCTAGGGAGGACGAAAATGACCTAAATGTTCATCCAAATACACAAAATAGATTGGTGCACAAGATTGTGTTTGTCAATTGGAAAGAATAAGCCTAGGAGGACGAAAATGACCTAAATGTTTATCCCTCAAAAAATGAACACCTATTGGATGCACAAGAATATTAAAAAACCCTAATTGATTTGTTTCCTAGGGAGGGACTTTGAACTTAAAATGACCTAAATTTGTCAATCCATTACACAAATGAACTAGGGAGGACGAAAATGCACAAATTTCAATTTCTAAATGGAACTAATTGGACAAGATTGGTTATAAGCCGATTTGACGAAAATGACCTACATGTATGTTTCAAATTACACCACCTATTGGATGCACAAGATTGTTAAAAACCCTAATTGGACAAGAAAATCGAGCCTAGGGAGGACGAAAAATGACCTAAATGTTCATCCAATGACACAAATGAACTTATTGGATGCACAAGATTGGTTTAAAAACCCTAATTGGACAAGAATAAGCCTAGGAGGACGAAAATGACCTAAATGTTCATCCAATGACACAAATGAACTTATTGGATGCACAAGATTGGTTAAAAACCCTAATTGGACAAGAATAAGCCTAGGGAGGACGAAAATGACCTAAATGTTCATCCAATGACACACAAATGAACTGGATGCACAAGATTGGTTAAAAACCCTAATTGGACAAGAATAAGCCTAGGGAGGACGAAAATGACCTATGTGATGCACAAGATTGGTTAAAAACCCTAATTGGACAAGAATAAGCCTAGGGAGGACGAAAATGACCTAAATGTTCATCCAATGACACAAATGAACTTATTGGATGCACAAGATTGGTTAAAAACCCTAATTGGACAAGAATAAGCCTAGGGAGGACGAAAATGACCTAAATGTTCATCCAATGACACATAATGAACTTATTGGATGCACAAGATTGGTTAAAAACCCTAATTGGACAAGAATAAGCCTAGGGAGGACGAAAATGACCTAAATGTTCATCCAATGACACAAATGAACTTATTGGATGCACAAGATTGGTTAAAAACCCTAATTGGACAAGAATAAGCCTAGGGAGGACGAAAATGACCTAAATGTTCATCCAATGACACAAATGAACTTATTGGATGCACAAGATTGGTTAAAAACCCTAATTGGACAAGAATAAGCCTAGGGAGGACGAAAATGACCTAAATGTTCATCCAATGACACAAATGAACTTATTGGATGCACAAGATTGGTTAAAAAACCCTAATTGGACAAGAATAAGCCTAGGGAGGACGAAAATGACCTAAATGTTCATCCAATGACACAAATGAACTTATTGGATGCACAAGATTGGTTAAAAACCCTAATTGGACAGAATAAGCCTAGGGAGGACGAAAATGACCTAAATGTTCATCCAATGACACAAATGAACTTATTGGATGCACAAGATTGGTTAAAAAACCCTAATTGGACAAGAATAAAGCTAGGGAGGACGAAAATGACCTAAATGTTCGTCCAATGACACAAATGAACTTATTGGATGCACAAGATTGGTTAAAAACCCTAATTGGACAAGAATAAGCCTAGGGAGGACGAAAATGACCTAAATGTTCATCCAATGACACAAATGAACTTATTGGATGCACAAGATTGGTTAAAAACCCTAATTGGACAAGAATAAGCCTAGGGAGGACGAAAATGACCTAAATGTTCATCCAATGACACAAATGAACTTATTGGATGCACAAGATTGGTTAAAAACCCTAATTGGACAAGAATAAGCCTAGGGAGGACGAAAATGACCTAAATGTTCATCCAATGACACAAATGAACTTATTGGATGCACAAGATTGGTTAAAAACCCTAATTGGACAAGAATAAGCCTAGGGAGGACGAAAATGACCTAAATGTTCGTCCAATGACACAA
>PGWS01000481.1:0-15354 GCA_002896235.1 Cicer reticulatum | reverse complement strand
TTATTATTTATATCGCTCATGTAATCTAATATTTATAAAACTAGCACATCATAGAAATCACATATATAACAAAAATTATTCAGAAAATTTATTATCATATATTCTAAAATAATTTTAATATTAAATTAATTATTTAAAATTGTACTTAATTAATAAAATAGTTTAATATAAAATTTAGGGTGTTACACTAAAACTATGTAGTTTGTCAAATAAGTTCAAAAGTCTCAATGGATTAATATTTTAGGTCATTTTAGTCTTTACTAGGTTTATTCTAATCCATTTTGGTTCTTAATCATTGTAGTTTCTCCAATAAGTGCATTTGTTTCAATGGATTCATATTTTAGGTCATTTTGGTCTTTACTAGGTTTATTCTAATCCATTTGTTTTCTTAAACAATGTAATTAGTACTATAAGTGCAAAAGTCTCACCTGATTAATATTGTAGGTCATTTTGGTATTTCCTGGGTTTATTCTAGTTCATTTTGGTTCTTAATCAATGTTGTTTGTCCAATAAGTACGAAAAGTCTAAAAGTATTTATATTTCAGGTCATTTTTATCTTTTCTAGTTTTATTCTATAACCAATTTTGGTTCAGAAACGATGTATTTTGTCCAATAAGTTCAAAAAGTCTATATAGATTAATATTTTAGGTCATTTTAGTCTTTACTATGTTTATTCTAGTCCATTTTGGTTCTTAATGGATGTAGTTTTCCAGATAAGTACAAAAATCTCAATGGATTACTATTTGGTCACTTTCTAAAAACTAGTAGTTGTCCAAATAAGTTCAAAGATTCTGTAATTGGATTAATATTTAGGTCGTTTACTCTTATTGTGTTTTATTCTAGTCTATTTGGCTCTTAATAATGATTTGTCGAATAAGTCAAAAGTCTCAATGAATTAATCTTTTAGGAGATTTTGTCGTTACTAGGTTTATATAGTTAACATTTGGTTCTTAATCAATATACTCGTCAAATAAGTGCAAAAGTAGAGGACCTTTTAGGTCGGACTTATAGGTTTACTTATCATTTGGTCATTATTGTCATAAGTCTTAACGATAATATTTTAGTCAATATTCTTACTAGTGTCTATTTTGGTTCTAAAACTATGTATTTATCCATTAGTTTAAAAGTGTTAAAGGATTAATATTTCAGATCATTTAGTCGTAACTAAGTTATTCTTATCCATTTGGGTTCTTAATCAATGTAGTTTTCTATAAGTGTGTTAAGTTTTCAGTGGATTAATACTTTAGGCTCATTATGGTCTTTAGAAGGGTTTTTTAGGTCCATTTGTTTTCTTAATCATTGGAGTTGGTCGAATAAGTGCAATAGTCTCAATGGAATAATATTTAAGTATTTTCGACCTTTCCTAGGTTATTGTGTTTCAATTTCTGGTTTCTTATCCAATGTAGTTCGTCCAATAAGTGAAAATGTTTGTCTTTACTACTATATTCAGTCTACTTTGGTCTAAAACTAATGTAGTTTGTCCAATAAGTGCAAAATCTTAATGGATTAAATATTCTAGGTCATTTAGTCTTTACTAGTTTGTTCCTAATCCAATTTGTTCTTATCAATGTAGTTGGTTGATCATAAATTGGGCACATTTTTCTAGTCTTTTATAGTGGTATTTAAAGCTCCTTATAGCTTAGAATATTTTTAGCTTGTTTTTCTAAACTTTGGGTCTAAATTGAATTATAATTTACTATTTACATTTTGACCATTGGTCGCTATGTAGTCATAACTTGACCTCTGGATATCGGATTACCAATATGAGCAGACGTTTGGAAAGCTAAAAATCAAAGCTACAACTTTGTGTTGGAATAAAAGCTGAGTGCGATTTTTATGTGCATACATTGTAGATTTTGTAATCTGGACTTTTGGAATAATTTTAAATATCGGGCCACTTGTTTTTAAACCCTAAAGCCCAAAGTCAAGTACTATATATTGAGAGTTTTCTTTCTTTTCTACGGACGAAATATTTCGGTTTCTAATTTAATTGAATTATAATTTTGCTACGCTTGATTATTAATTGTAATATTTTGATGATTGTGATCCTTAATCTAGTCAAAGAAACCGAATTCACATTGAATTGATTATGCTTGTTTGATCAATTCTATAGTCAAATAAGAATAGAATCACGAATTAGAAATTAAACTCATTGATAGAATTTGTGATAGGTTTGAAACATAATTAAGTGGATTAATTGTTTTGCTCATCTGTTAAAACAAAAATCTAAAAACCCCTTTCTAATTTGAACTTTCAATTCTATTAATATTACTATATCATTTGTTATTACAAAACAACTCGAGCTATTGCCTCTATTTCAATTTTATCAATTGTATTTGACCTGTGTGCGACAACGGATCAAATTGGCGCTATTGTCGGGGACTCTCTGATAACAATATTAACCAATATTAATTAGTTTAGAGTATTACTAACCATCCTAACAATTGTTTCTTCGTGTTTTGTTGCTCTACAGGTCGGATAAGCTTGTGCTAGCTCATAGGCACGCTGCTAGTAAAAAAAACCCGACTTTCAGGCGACTGACTCAGATTGCTCCGAAATTTCACCAGAAAATCAGGAAAAAAAATCAAGGAATAGGACTCTCATATAAGGCACTTATTAAGGGACACGACGCTCAAAATCCCAAATTTTTTCATTTACACACTTTTTTCAATTTTTCATATTCTCCAAAAATTCTAAAAAATTGTGTTGCCTTTATTTGATTTTTAGGATTTTTTGGTGGTATTTTTATAGTTTTTGGATTTTATTTAATAGGGTTTTCGATTTTTCACTTCAATTTTAGCAATAGGGACATTGTTGGAATTTTCAGAATTGTGATTTTGCACTGCATTGTTATGATGATGCATGAGTAGGGGTAACGTTTCTGTAAATCTGCAGTTCCCTTGAACCTGAAATAGATAGGAATTTTTTAAGTCGTAAAACTTTAATAAAGCTGCTAGGTTTTAACGAGTCCGAGTTAAATAGTGAAGTGACAACTTGCTGTAAAATATGGCTGATGCGAATAGAACCTAAGACAATTGTTGCACCTAATTTAATTATAATGCATTTAGTAGCACATATCTTGAGGTTACTATACCATTTTAAACTTAAAGTCTGGTTTAATGCAGTGCTTCCCCTAGTTTAATGGTCTTTGCAGGTGAGGATCCCAAACAACTTTGAAGGACATTCCATGTTGCGTGTTTCTAACACCATGAAGTCTCAAGGAGATCCATAGAAAACCACATTAAGTTGAGAGCCTTCCCATTTTTCACTCCAGACGGTGCCAAAGTATGGTTACACTACCTTAACAGGTTCTGTTACAAGTTGGAATGATCCAGAAACTATTTTCTAGAAAAAATTATTCCTTGCCTAAGTTGCTTCAATCATAAAAGTATTATGTGGCATTAGCAGATTGACAGGGAATAATTACATGAGTAAATTTGGATCGGTTCAAGAAATTAGCGTCTTCCTGTCCTCATCACCAGATTTCTGAACAATTGCTCACCCATATTTTTGATGAAGGCTTGGCCTACTTATGGATATAAGCATTTTGGGATTGATGTCTCGTCCTGCTGGACTTTTGTGGAGGATGTAACTTGTTGAGTTAATGAATTGATATTTCCTGTAAATATTTACATTATGGAATGGAGGAACCCTATCATCTTAGCAGATGATTCTTGAATGCACTAGAACAAAAATTGATGAGCATGCTGGAACTCTATCCATAATTTGGTGATAACATTGTAAAATTTAACATCTTGATGTATGAAACACCTCATGGAAGAACATTCTATTATTTCAAAAATGATTGCTTGCTATGGGTGATGACACTTACCCTGATAGTTTGCTACTGATTTCCTTAATTGTCTGTTTTTGATTTATACTTATACTTGTGAATTTTCTATAGATACTCAATTGTGCTCTGTGTGTGCTAAGATCGAAGCTGCCTTGTAGGTTGATCATTGTGCTAATATTGATATTTCTACTAACAAAATTGATTTTGTAGACTTAGCTTTGGCCCACTGGTGTTGTACCTTCATTGAACAACCACCGACTATAGAGCTTAAACCACTTTCTGAAAATTGAAATATGCATATTTACAAGGAAGTGGCAAAGTTGCCTGCGATAATTTCAACCAAAACATGAATATGAACAGGAAGAGAAGCGTTCCAAATTTTGAGAAACACACAGGAATGCAATCAGATGGACCTTGGTGATATTCTTGGTATTAGCACACCATGTGTTTGCATTAGGAGTATTCTGGAGGATGCGGTAAAATCAGTCAAGGCAGCCCCAGAGTGACTTAAGCCATTTAATTATGGATGTTGTAAAAAAGGAATTGACAAAGCTCTTGCAAGCAGGCATTAATATATCATCTCTGATAGTCAATGGGTGAGTCTGGTTTGCAGGTAGTCCCTTAAGAAAACTGGACTCACAATCGTTAAAAAGGAAAATAATGAAATTATCTCAACACAGTGCAGAAACATTTGGAGGGTTGCATCAATTACAGGAGACTAAACTATGGCAACTAGAAAGGATCATTTTCATTTACCCATTCATTGATCAGATGCTTGAACGGTTGTTGGTAAGTCACATTATTGTTTTCTTGATGTTTTTCTGGTTATTTCCATATCCATATTGCAGCCAAAGAACCAAGAAAAGACCATGTTCAACTGCCCTTTCGGCACATTTGTCTATAGGAGGATGCCCTTTGGCCTATGCAATGCTCTTGGAACTTTCCAACGCTGCATGATTAATATTTTAGTTTTGATAAAAAATTGTATAGAAGTTTTCATGGATGATTTTACTGTGTATGGTTCCTCATTTGATGCATGCTTGAACAATTTAGATAGAGTTTTGCATAGGTGTATTGAAACTGACCTTGTTGCTGAATTATGAAAAATGTCATTTTATGGTTGAACAAGGCATAGTTTTTGGACATGTGAATCTCTAAAAATGGGATAGAAGTGCCATCCTGCCATGATTGATGTGATTTCTAATTTGCTTACCATCTTGCATCTGTGAGATTCGTTCTTATGTTGCCATGCAGGTTTTTACAGGCCTTTTATCAAGGATTTCAGCAAGATAGCTCTTTTGCTGTCAAATTTGCTGCAAAAAGATGTCAGTTTTACCTTTGATGGCAAATGCAAGAAGCAATTTGATTTCTTAAAAGCAACACTTACCTCTATTCCATAATTCAGCCACCCAATTGGACCCTCCCTTATAAAGGTATGTGTGATGCATCTAACTATGCAGTGGAGTAGTCCTTGCACAAAGGGTTGGTAAGGCTGCCCATGTTATTATTATGCTTATAGACTTTAGATTCTGCACAAGCTAATGATACTACCACTGAAAAGGAACTTTAGCTATTTTTTTTTTTTTGCACTTGAAAAGTTTAGATCATATTTGTTTAGGTTCGAAGGTAGTTTGTTTTTTACTACACCATGCAGCTTTGAAGTTCTTGCTGAAGAAACCAGAAGCAAAACCAATATTGATCCGATGGATGTTGTTACTCAAGAATTTGATTTAGAGATTAAAGATAAGAGTGGAGCTGAAAATTTGGTGGCAGATTATTTGTGCAGAATAGAAATGGAACGAGGACCCCATCCCCATTTAAGATGACTTCCTGATGAGCAACTACTACAGTGCGTGAGGTAACTCATTGGTTTGCTGATTTAGTTAATTATCTAGTTCTTGGAGTCTTTCCTGCAGATGCATCCAGAACAAAAATACACAAACTTAAAAGTGATGCCAAATACTATGTGTGGGATGATCCATATATGTGGAAATTCTATAGTGACCAGGTGATTAAGCGATGTGTTTCCCATCATGAGGCTTAATCCATTCTTCATTTTTGTCATGCCTTTCAAGCTGGGGAACATTTTGGACCTCAACAGACAACATGAAAAGTTTTAGACTCGGGGTTCTTTTGTCCCACTTTGTTTTAAAGATGCTTTTGAGACTTACAAAACTTGTGAACAGTGCCAAATAGATGGAACAACAATCACTCGTAGGAGTGAGATGCCTCAACAACATATGCTTTTTGTGTGAAGTATTTGATGTGTGGGGCATTGACTTTATGGGCCATTTTCCTGTATCTTTTGATTTTGTCTATGTTTGACTAGTTGTTGATTATAATTTGAAGTGGGTGGAAGCAATACCCACTAGGACTAATGATTCTAAAGTTTGTTGTAGGGTTTAGCAGATCAATATTTTTTGCAGGTTTGGAATACCCAGGCCATCATAAGTGATCAAGGCACTCATTTTTGCAAGCGCACCATGGAAGCTTTGCTTTGGAAATATGGGGTTGTGCATAGAGCATCTTCAAGTCGGTGGCTTCAGTCTTTCCCCAAACTAATGTGCAAGCTGAAATCTCAAACAGGGAAATCAAATAGATCTTATAAAAGATGGTGCAGCCAAATAGGAAAGACTAGAGCCACTGACTTGAAGAAGCTCTATGGGTTCATAAAACAGCCTACAAAACACCAATAGGGGTGTCCCCTTATCGACTTCTATTTGGTAAGGCATGCCACCTCCCAGTGGAAATAGAGCATCATACTTATTGGGAGATCAAGAGTTGTAACCTTGAGATGAAGAAAGCAGGTTTAGAGAGAAAGCTTGAATTGCAACAACTTGAAGAGCTTAGACTTGAAGCTTATCAGAACTCTCGAATCTATAAGGAGAAAAATAAGTACTTTCATGATAAGATGATTTCTAGGAAGGAATTTTCCATTGGCCAAAAAGTTTTCTTGTTCAACTCCCGTATGAAAATTATGGCTGGGAAACTTCGATTGAAGTGGATTGGCCCTTTTGATGTTACTAACATTTTTCCTCACAGTGTAGTGGAAATAAAAAGTGAAAACACCGAGAAAATGTTCAAAGTAAATAGAAAAACACCTCAAGCTATTCCATGAGAGCTCTGTGCTTAAAGATGCTACCATAGAAGAACTCTCATTGGAAAAGCCCACCTAACACTGAAGTTTGAACATTGGAGCTCCCTTTCCTTACTCTTTTTTATACTTGTTACTTTCATTGAGGACAATGTGTAATTTAAGTGTCGGGGGTATTATTTAGGATTTTATTTGTTATATTTCAAAAAAATAATTAAATAAAAATAATAAAAAAACAAAAAAAAAATAAAAAAAAATGGACATTGCACTGCATACTTTTTCATCAGATTTTGTGGTTGTAAATGTTATGAGTTTGTTTGGACTGACATGATTGAATAGTATCTTTGCATTCTTGGTAAAATAAATTGGATTAAAATGCTAAATTGTGTATCATTTTTTATAGGTCATTAACCTTTGTGAGATTTTTTTAGCCTTATTTTGATGGAATACATTTTTCCATCTTTTGTTTTCTTGTGTGTTATCTCACTCATGATTTCTAGTTATGCCAGAACTTGACTTGACTCTTGTTTGCATGCATATATTGAAATGATCTAAGCATTTGTTTCTTGATTAAACTACTAGTCAAATAAGCTACCCTACAATTATCTATCTGTTTACGCTCCTTTGAGCCTAATTATCCTATTCTTTGTTATATAGCTCATTACAATTCTAAAAGTGAAAAAAAACAATAAATTGACCCAATCTTGGGGATAAAGGAGGTCTTTTCTTAAATACGTGTAGGGGTGTTTCAACTTTTTTGTTTAAATTTGAGGATTACAAAAAAAAAATAATAAAAAAGGAAGAAAAAAAAAAGGAATAAAATGAGGAAATGGTTGTGTTGTGAGCAAAGAGAGTGTGAAAATAAAAAGTCAATGATATTTTGTTGAGTTACTTCTTAATTTTGTTTTTCTCTCTTAATCATTACTCCTTTATCCTCTTTGATTTTTAGCCCTAGTTTCCTTAAGATTATCTCACCTTTACCTTGACCACGTTACAACTTGAATAAAGACCTTTTGATCATTATGTGCATGTATTTTCCAATATAGATTATAGAGGCTTGTCAAGCCTATGGTAGTGGTAGCTTTCATGATAAGCTTTGAGTGTAAAAAGTAGCTCAAACACTTTGAGAGAATTTTATATCCTAGGAGAACTCTATCACTTATGATGCATTATTTAGTTAACTTGTCATCTTGTTTGCCTTGGTTTTGATAAAAAAAAAAATTCATGGGCAAGAAATTTTTTTTTTCTCTCACCACTTTGCATTTATAAAATTAGTCCACGAGTTCAGAGTTTCATCAACACCTTGAGATTCAAGTTACACTATCAATTTTGCTTCATGATTCTATCTCTGTTTATTTTGATTATATTATTATTCTGATTGCTTAAATTGAATTTCGATAGGATCGATTAAATTCATTTAAAAAATTTGGTTTTGGTTTCTAATTAATAGAATTATTATTTTGTGATGCTTGATCGTTAATTGTAATATTTTGATGATTGTGATGCTTAATCCAATTAAAGAAACCGAATTCACATAGGATTTATTATGCATGTTTGATAGGTTCGAAATTATGCATGTTCTATAGTTAAATAAGAATAGAATCACAAATCAGAAATTAAACTCATTGATAGAATCTATGATAGGTTCGAAACTCGAATAAGTAGATTAATCGTTTTGGTCATCTGTTAAAACAAAAAACTAAAAAACCCACTTTCTAATTTCAACTTTCAATTCGATTAATATTATTATATCAAAAGCCTTGCGAAACGACTCGAGTTATTACCTCTATTTTACATTTTATCAATTGTACTTGACCTGTGTGCGACAGCGAATCATTGGTCCAATAAGTGCTAAAGTCTCAATGGATTAATATCGTAGGTCATTTTGGTCTTTACTAGGTTTATTCAAGTCCATTTTGGTTTTTAAACAATGTATTTGGTCCAATAGGTGCAAAAAATCTCAATGGAATCATATTTTTAGGTCATTTGGTCTTTACTAGATTTATTCTAGTGCATTTTTGCACTACATCAATGTAATTCAGAAATTCTATAGTTAAATAAGAATAGAATCACGAATCAGAAATTAAAACTCATTGATAGAATCTATGATAGGTTCGAAACTCGAATAAGTAGATTAATCGTTTTGGTCATCTATTAAAACAAAAAACTAAAAAAACCCTCTTTCTAATTTCAACTTTCAATTCGATTAATATTATTATATCAAAAGCCTTCGAAGCGACTCGAGTTATTACCTCTATTTACATTTTAATCAATTGTACTTGACCTGTGTGCGACAACGAATCATTGGTCCAATAAGTGCTAAAGTCTCAATGGATTAATATTGTAGGTCACTTTGGTCTTTACTAGGTTTATTCAAGTCCATTTTGGTTTTTTAATAATGTATTTGGTCCAATAGGTGCAAAAGTTTCAATGGAATCATATTTTAGGTCATTTGGTCTTTACTAGATTTATTCTAGTGTATTTTTGCACTACATCAATGTAATTCATCCAATAAGTGCAAAATTCTCAATGGACTAATAATTTAGGTCATTTTGGGTCTTTACTAGGTTTATTATTATCCATTTTTGGATCTAAATCAATGTACTTTGTACAATAAGTGCGTAAGTTTCAATGGATTAATATTTTAGGTCATTTTGATCTTTATAAGCTTTATTCTAGTCCATTTTTGTTTCTTAATCAATGCAGTCTGTCCAATAAGTGCAAAAAGTCTCATCGAATTAATATTGTAGGTCATTTTTGGTCTTTCCTAGGTTTATTTTAGTCCATTTTGATTCTTAATCGATGTTGTTTGTCCAATAAGTGCAAAACTCTCAATGGATTTATATTTCAGAGAATTTTTTGTATTTTAATAGCTTCATTCTAGTCCATTTTGGTTATAAAACTATGTAGTTTGTTCAATAAGTTCAAAATCTTAATGAATTAATATTTTTAGGTCATTTTGGTCTTTACAAGGTTTATTATAGTTCATTTGGGTTCTTAATCAATGTAGTTCCCCCAATAAGTGTAAAAGTTTCAATGGATTAATATTTTAGGTCATTTTCTTCTTTACTAGCAATATTCTAGTCCATTTTGGTTATAAAACTATGTAGTTTGTCCAATAAGTTATAAATTCTCAATAGATTAATATTTTAGGTCATTTTAATCTTTACTAGGTTTATTCTAATTCATTTTGTTTCTTAATCAATGCAGTTGGTCCAATAAGTGCTAAAAGTCTAAATGGATTAAAATTGTAGGTCATTTTAGTGTTTCCTAGGTTATTCTAGTCCATTTAGATTTTTTATCAATGTAGTTTTGTCAATAAGTAAAAATGTTTCAAGGGATTAATATTGTAGGTTATTTTTGTCTTTACTAGAATTATTGAAGACCATTTTGTTTCTAAAACTATATAGTTTGTCAATAAGTTCAAAAGTCTCAATTGATTAATATTTTAGGTCATTTTTGTCTTTACTATGTTTATTCTAGTCCATTTTGGTTCTTAATAGATGAAGTTCATCCAATAAGTGCAAATATCTTAATGGATTACGATTTTATGTCATTTTTTTCTTTATTAGCTATATTCTAGTCCATTTTGGTTGTAAAACTATTTAGTTTGTCAAATAAGTTCAAAATTCTCAATGCATTAATATTTTAGGTCATTTTAGTCTTTACTATGTTTATTCTAAATCTATTTTGGTTCTTAATCAATGTAGTTTGTCCTATAAGTGTGCACGTCTCAATGAATTAATATTTTAGGTCATTTTTGTCTTTACTAGGTTTATTCTAGTCCGTTTTGTGTCTTAATCAACGTTGTTGGTCCAATAAGTGAAAAACTCTCACAAGATTAATATTGTAGGTCATTTTGGTTCTTAATCAATATAGTTTATCCAATAAGTGCAAAAGTCTCAACGGATTAACTTTTTAGGTCATTTTTGGTCTTTATTAGGTTTATTGTAGTTCATATTGATTCTTAATCAATGTAGTTGGTTTAATTAGAGAAAAACTCTTAATAGAATAACAGTTTAGGTCATTTTTGCCTTCAATAGATTTATTCTTTTCCATTGTGGTTCTATATCAAACTATGTAGTTTGTCCAATAAGTTCTATATCAAATTATGTGGTTGTCAAACTATGTAGTTTGTCCAATACGTTCAAAATTGTCCATGTATTAATATTTTTAGGTCATTTTAGGCTTTTTTTAGGTTTTATTCTAATGCATTTTTTTCTTAACCAATGTAGTTGGTATAATAACTGTTAAAGTCTCAATGGATTAATATTGTTTATCATTTTGGTATTTCCTAGGTTTATTCTAGTACATTTGGTTCTTCATCAATGTAATTTGTCCAATAAGTGCAAAAGTTTAAATGGATTTATAATTTAGGTTATTTTTGTCTTTAATAGCTTTATTCTAGGTCTATATGGTTTTGAAACTATGTAGTTTGTCCAATAAGTTTTAAAAGTCTCAATGGATTAAATATTTTAGGTTATTTTAGTCTTTACTAATGTTTGTTCTAGTCTATTTTCGTTCTTAATCGATGTAGTTCATCCAATAAGAGCAAATATCTAATGGATTAATATTTTAGGTCATTTTCTCTTACTAGCTATACTCTATTTGATTTTGATTCTAAAACTATGTAGTTCTCCAATAAGTTCGAAAGTCTCAATGGATTAATATTTAAGGTCATTTTAGTGTTTACTATGTTTATTTTACTCCATTTTGTTTCTTAATCAATGTAGTTCTTCCAATAAGTGCAAATAGATAAGTGGATTAATATTTTAGGTTATTTTTGTCTTTATTAGATATATTCTATTTCATTTTGGTTTTAAAAACTATTTAGTTTGTCCAATAAGTTCAAAAATTCTCAGTGGATTAAATTTTAGGTCAATTTAGTCTTCACTGTGTTTATTCTATTCCAATTTGGTTCATAATCAATGTAGTTTATTCAATAAGTGCAAAAGTCTCAATGGATTAATATTTTAAGTCATTCTGTTCTTTACAAGGTATATTATAATCGATTTTGGTACTAATCAATGTAGCTGGTCTAATTAGTGCAACAGTTTCGATGGATTAATATTTTAGGTAATTTTGGGTCGTTACTTGGTTTTATTCTAGTTTAATAATGTTCTTCATCAAAGTACTTCTGTTAATATGTGCAAAAGTCTCAATGGATTAATATTTTAGGTCATTTTGGTATTTTACTAAGTTTATTCTAGTCCATTTGGGTTCTAAAACTGCATGGTATGTCCAATAAGTTCAAAAGTGTTTACTTTTTTTGGTCATTTTAGTCTTTACTATGTTTATCCTATTTCATTTTAGTTCTTAAATCAATGTAGTTTTGTCCATAAGTGCAAATGTCTGAAACGAATTAATATTTTATTTCATTTAGGTCTTTTACAATGTTTATTCAAATCCATTTTAGTTTCGTAGTTGACGTAGTTGGTTTAATTAGTGATAAACTCTCAATAGAATAATATTTTAGTTCATTATGTCTTTAATAGGTTTATTCTTGTACATTGTGGTTCTAAATCAGTATAGTTTAGTTAGTCCAATAAGTGCAAAAGTCTTGATGGACTATATTTTAGGTCATTTTGGGCTTTACTATGTTTATTCTAATCCATTTGGTTATTAATAAATGTTGTTGGTCCAATAAGTGCAAAAGTCTCAATTGATTTAATATTTTAGGTCATTTTGGTATTTACTAGGTTTATTCTTCTCCAATTTCTTTCTTAATCAATGTAGTTGCTCTAAAATGAGCAAAAGTCTTTAATGGATTAATATTTTTAGACATTTTGGTCTTTTAATAGGTTTATTCTAGTCCAATTGGATTCTTAATCAATGTAGGTCGTTCAATAAGTGCAAAAGTTTCAACATATAATAATTTTTGGTCATTTTTGTCTTTACTAACTTTAATATTCTGTCCTTTTGGTTTTCAAAACTATGTAGTTTTTCAAAAAAGTTTCCATAAGCTCAATAAATTAATATTTTTGGTCATTTTAGTCTTTACTAGGGTTTATTCTAATTCGGTTTTTGCTCTTAATCAATGTAATTTGTCCAATAAGTGCATACCTTTCAATGGAAAATATTTTAGGTCATTTTGGTATTTACTAGGTTTATTCAGTCCATTTTGTTTCTTTAATCAATGTAGTTTTGTCCAATGAAATGCAAAAGTCTCAACAGAATTAATATTGTAGGTCATTTTCGTATTTCCTAGGTTTATTCTAGTCCGTTTTGGTTCTTAATCAATATAGTTCATCTCAATAAGTGCAAAGGTTTCAATGGAATTAAATTTTAGGTAATTTTGTCATTACTAGCTATTTTCAGTCCATTTTGGTTCTAAACTATGTATTTTGTCCAATAAGTTCAAAATTCTCAAACGGATTAGAAGTATAAGTTCATTTAGTCTTTACAAGGTTTATTCTAATCGATTTTTGTTCTTAATCAATGTAGTTGGTCCAATAAGTTATATACTCTCAATGGAAATAATATTGTATGTCATTTTAGTCTTTACTAGGTTTATTCTAATCCATTTTTGTTCTTAATCAATGTAGTTGGTCCAATATGTGCTAAAGTCTCAAATAGATTAATATTGTAGGTCATTTTCGTATTTACCAGGTTTATTCTTGTCCATTTTAGTTCTGAATCAAGGTAGTTGGCCTAATAGGTGCAAAAGTCTCAATGGAATAGTATTTTAAATACATTTTGGTCTTTACCAGGTTTATTCTAGTCCATTTTTGTTCTACAATCATTCTAATTCATGCCAATAAGTGCAAATAGTCTCAATGGATTAAATGTTTTAGATGATTTTTTGTCTTAACTAGGTTTATTCTGATACTTTTTGGTTCTAAATCAATGTAGTTTGTCCAATAAGTTCTTAAATTTCAAATGGGTTAATATTTTAGATTATTTTTGTCTTTACTAGGTTTATTCAATTCATTTTGTTTCATAATCAATGTAGTTAGTCCAATAAGGGCAAAAGTCTCAATGGATTAATATTGTAAAGTCATTTTGGTCTTTCCTTTCTTTCTTCTAGTCCATTTTTATTCTTAATTAATGTAGTTTGTCCAATAAGTTGTAAAAGTTTCAATTCATTAATATTTCTGGTTATTTTGTCTTTATAGCTTTATTCTAGGCCATTTTTTTTCTAAAAACTATGTAGTTTGTCAATAAGTTCAAAAGTCTCAATATATTAATATTTTAAGTCATTTTTAGTGTTTACTATGTTTATTCTATCCATTTTGGTTGTTAATCAATGTAGTTTTCATCGAATAAGTGCAAATCTTAAGAATTAATATTTTAGGTCATTTTTGTCTTTACTAGCTATATCTAGTCCATTTTTTGTTCTAAAATCTATGTAGTTTTGCTAAAAAATTTCAAAAGTCTCAATGGATTAAATATTTTAGGTCATTTTAGTTTTTAATATGTTTAATTATAGTCCATTTTGTTTTTAAATCAATGTATTTTTGTCCAATAAGTGTAAAATTCTCAGTGGATTAATATTTTAAGTCATTAGGTTCTTTACGAGGTTTATAACAATTCATTTTAATGTAGTTTATCCAATAAGTATGTAAGTTTCAATGGATTAATATTTTTAGGTCATTTTGGTCTTTACTAGGTTTATTCTACTCAATTTGTTTTTAATCAATGTAGTTGATCCAATAAGTGCAAAAGTCTTAATGGATTAATATTGCAGGTATTTGGGTTTTTCCACCTTTATTTTTGTTCATATTTGGTTCTTAATCAATGTAGTTTGTCCAATATGGGTAAAAGTTTCAATATGGTAATATTTTCAGGTCATTTTTGTCTTCACTAGCTTTATTCTAGTCCATTTTGGTTCTAAAACTATGTAGTTTGTCCAATAAGCTCAAAAGTCTCAATGGATTAATATTTTAGGTTATTTAGTCTTTATTGTGTTTATTCTACTATATTGGTTCTTAATCGATGCAGTTCGTCCAATAAGTGCAAATGTCTCAACAAATTAATATTTTAGATCATTTGGGTCTTTACTATGTTTATTCTAATATTTTTTGGTTGATAATCAATGTAGTTGGTTTAATTAGTGCAAAACTCTCAATAGAATAATATTTTAGGTCATTTATCTTCGTTTGGTTTATTCTTTGCCATTGTTGTTCTAAATCAATGTAGTATTGTCCAATAAGTGCAAAAGTCTTAATGGATTTATTTTAGGCCAATTTGGGCTTTACTATGTTTATTCGGATCTAATTTTGGTTCTAATTGATGTAGTTCGTCCAATAAGTGCAAAAGTCTCAAGGGATTAATAATTTAGACCATTTGGTTCTTACATTTTATTAATCCACTTTGGTTCTTATTTAATGTTGTTGGTCCAATAAGTTGCCAAAGTCTCAATGGATTAATATTTCAAGTCATTTGGGTTTAATAGGTTTATCTAGTCCAATTTGTTTCTCAATCCAATTTAGTTGGCCAATAAGTTCAAAAGTCTCAGTGGATTAAT
>PGWS01000478.1:0-12637 GCA_002896235.1 Cicer reticulatum | reverse complement strand
CATCCAATTCTTGTGTTTGTTCATTGCTTAACATTTACGTCATTTTCGTCTTCCCTAGGCTTATTCTAGTCCATTTAGGGTTTTTTAAACCAATCTTGTGCAATCCAATAGTTAGGTACGTTTAGGCATTTTCGTACCTTGTGTCCATTGGAATGAACATTTAGGTCATTTTCGTCCTTGTAGGCAATTTTAAGTCCAATTAGGGTTTTCAACCAATCTTGTGCATCCAATAAGTTTGATGTTTGTGTCATTCGATGAAGCATTTAAGTTCATTTTCGTCCTCCCTAGGCTTATTCTTGTCCAATTAAGGTTTTAACCAATCTTGTGCATGCAAATAAGTTCATTGTGTCATTGGATTAACATTTAGGTCATTTTTCGTCCTCCCTAGGGCTTATTCTTGTCCAATTAGGTTTTTAACCAATCTTGTTCATCCAATAGGTTGTTTGTGTCATTGTATTAATATTTAGGTTTAGGTCATTTTCGTCCTATGTAGGCTCATTCTAGTCCAATTAGGGGTTTTAACCAATCTTGTGTATCCTATAAGTTCATTTGTGTCATTGGATTAACATTTAGGTCATTTTCGTCCTCCCTATGCTTATTCTAGTCCAATTAGGGTTTTTAACCAATCTTGTGCATGCAATAAGTTCATTTGTGTCATTGGATTAACATTTAGGTCATTTTCGTCCTCCCTAGGCTTATTCTTGTCCAATTAGGTTTTAACCATCTTTGTGCATCCAATAGGTGAGTTGTGTCATTGGATTAACATTTAGGTCATTTTCGTCCTCCCTAGGCTATTCTTGCAATTATTCTTGTGCATCCAATAAGGGTTTTTCATTTTCAACATTCTGTCCAATTAGTCATCTGGTGTCAATATATGTCATTTGATTGGATTAACATTTAGGGTCATTTTCGTTGTCCCTAGGTTATTCTTGTCCAATTAGGGTGTGCATCCATAAGTTCATTTGTGTCATGGATTAACATCATTTCGTCCTCCCTAGGCTTATTCTTGTCCAATTAGGGTTTTAACCAATCTTGTGCATCCAATAAGTTTCATTTGTGTCATTGGATTAACATTTAGTCATTTTCGTCCTTCCTTTAGCCTTATTCTTGTCCAATTAAGTTTTAACCAATCTTGTGCATCCAATAGTTATTTGTGTCATTGGATTAACGTTTATATCATTTTCGTCCTTCCTAAGCTTATTCTTGTCCAATTAAGTTTTTAAACCAATCTTGTGCATCCCAATAGGTGTAATTGTGTCATTGATTAACATTTAGGTCATTTTCGTCCTCCTTAGGCTTATTCTTGTCCAATTAAGGTTTTTAACCAATCTTGTGCATCCAATATGTTCATTTGTGTCATTGGATTAACATTTAGGTCATTTTCGTCCTCCCTAGGGCTTATTCTTGTCCAATTAGGTTTTAAACAATCTTGTGCAACAATAATCTTTTGTGTCATCCAATAACATTCATTTGTCCTGTCATTGTCCAATTAGGTTAACATTTAGTGCATCCAATAAGTTTTTGTGTCATCTGACATTTAGGTCATTTTTCTCCTCCCTAGATAGTCCAATTGTTTTTAAACCAATCTTTGTGCATCCAATATGTTGTGTCAGGATGAACTTAGGTTTTTCGACAAAATTTAGGTTTTTAACCAATCTTGTGCATCCAATAGGTGTGTTTGTGTCATTGGATTAACATTTAGGTCATTTTCATCCTCTAACGCTTATTTTTGTGTCATTTGTGTATTGGATAATTAGTGTTTTTCCATCCAATCTTGTGCATCCAATAAGTTCATTTGTGTCATTGGATTAACATTTAGGTCATTTTCGTCCTCCCTTAGGACTTATTCTAGTCCAATTAGGTTTTTTAACTAATTCTTGTGCATCCAATAGGTGTGTTTGTGTCATTGGATTAACATTTAGGTCATTTTTCTTCCTCCCTAGGCTTATTCTTGTCCAATTAGGGTTTTTTGTCCAATCTTTTGCATCCAATAAGTTCATTTGTGTCATTGATTAACATTTATGTCATTTTCGTCCTCCCTAGGCTTATTCTAATCCAATTTGGGTTTTCTAACCAATCTTGTGCATCCAATTCTTGTGTTTGTGTCATTGCTTTAACATTTACGTCATTTTCGTCTTCCCTAGGCTTATTCTAGTCCATTTAGGGTTTTTAACCAATCCTATTTTCGTCCATTGTAGGCATATTTAATCCAATTAGGGTTTCAACCAGTCTTATGCATCCTATAAGTTCATTTGCTGTCATGGACTTTAGTCCTCTTAATCCTAATTTTTGACCATAATTAACAAACATACAACCAGTCTTTAGCCAAACTCCCCTAGATAGTTTTGAACCTCACGTTGAGAGAACCTGCTGAGGGTAATACAGCGGTCTCTACCTACCCTTAGCTAATAGTGAGGACCACCCTGTTTAGGTAATTAGGTTTTTTAGATTTTTGTTGTGTTGAATGTCTTGTTATTCCTGTATTAGTTTCTTCCATATTATTAATGAATTAGCACGTTATTCATTTGATCTTTGATATCCATTGCCTTAATCTGCATATGTCTTGCTCTGATACACTTTTTTTTACATCGTTATTTATCCCCAGTGCATATGTTTACCACATAGGGGGAGAAACTTGTTTTGCTATTCTCCTTTTTGCATTATCTACAAAGGGGGAGAGAAATTATAACTTGTTTATAATGTTGTGGTAACTTTTTACTTTTCATACTTATGGTGCTTCTACTGCTGCATATTGACACTCTGATGACTGATGAACCTATTATATAATATGGACTCTGATATTGATAAATATAGTATTGGTACTATTATGCTCTGATAGTGTGATCTGATAGTGGTACCTATGATGCTTATGAAACATTTCTTGTTGTAATTTATATCTTGAAATGCTCAACTCAAGTTAAAAATTGTATGCTTGTCACTTATGCAAAAAGGGTTGATTGTTGGATTTAGTCCTCTTAATCCTAATTTTACATAATTAACAAACATACAATGTTCATACATCATATGATACAAATCTAACATTTTAACGAGTAAGATTGCAGGGAACAACAACTCAACCCTACATACTTGAGATAATTGCTTGGAACTCAAGGAATCAACAAAAGTTGGAATATTTACTGCGAAAATCGATTAAGCATCGATTTGTTGTAAAGGGTTGTATAAGCAATAACATACAGTCTGTAATTAAACAATCGATTGGCATCGACTGCAGGCATAATCAATGATATAAAATTTGCAAGTCAGAGGAAGCCGTTTATAGCATAATTAGAATTGGCACATCATTGTTCTTCAATCACAAAGACTAAAGCTAGATTGAATAATCGATTGACAAATCAATTGGACAAAGTCACAGGGCTCCCCAGTAATACACTAATCGATTGGCAAATCGATTGTGTAAATATCATGTCAAATATTTAACATGGTCTGTGACAACACAATCGATTGGACAGCATCCATTGTGTAAAAATTCAATTATGACAGGTTGTTATCAATCGATTAGAAAATGATTTAGATGAATTTCCAACTAGTAAAATTTCATTTCTCAGAAAAATACTTCCAAATCGATTGGCACATCGATTTACTTAAAATAAGCTAAGTTCTGTTTTAAAACCAATAATCGGTTGGCAAATCGATTGAAACAATATTTGAAGTTACAGGAACTCTTAGTATATGGCCAAATCGATTATATGTGTAGTACTGCATCGATTATGTGACTTAATGAATCGACTACGTAATCGATTTGTTTTGATCTTGTTGTTGGAACAAAACACTGACATCAATTATTGCAATCAATTCATATATAAACTTACTACACATCGTTTTTCTGAAAAGTGCATTTAAATAATCGATTAGGTAATCGATTAGTTTTATATAGTTTCAAGATTCAAGAAAAACAAGACTTTCGATAATCGATTGGGAAATCGATTAAGCCTGCTTTAATCAAATTAATGAATCGATTGGGAAATCGATTGATAAAGTTGTTTTTTCAGAAACTATTTAAACAGTTTTCAATCTTTTTCTCATAACTCTTAAAGAACCTTTGATAATATTTTTGATATTGCTTTTTCAGATCCAAAAACACCAACGATTATTCATAATCAATAGAGGAGCTGAAAAAGAACTTTTTGATAGAAAAAGAGAATGATATTACTTCACAAACACTCAAATGGACAACAAGCTTCTTATGTGAGATACAATAGGCTAGTAGATTGAGATAAACTTTGTACATATTTTATATTTTCTGTAACAAAGTTTTGTAAAGAAAGAACTGTGGTAAAATCCAATGGTGAAACTGGTAGTTTATCTTCTTGGTGAGAGGGCTCATCAAGAAGAAACTTTACTATGATCTTGGAAGAGTTTGGAGATAAACTCTGGGATACAGTGGCTGCGAAATAGAATAGAGAGAGAGAGAGAGTTTTAAGATTGATAGGCCGAGAGCGCTGGAACATCTGTAAAAACACTCTAGAAGATTTCTATTGAAAAAAGGTCAAATCGTTTAATTTCGGGACTGGACGTAGGTCGTCTGATTGACGACTGAACCAGTATAAAATTGCGGTGCACTACTCTCTAACCCTTACTCTTTATTTCTATCTTGCATTGTATGATTGTATGATTAATCTTAGATTGCATGCTAGACGTATTCTGTTTTCATTAATATCGTTTGAAACGGGTAATTTGCATGCATGTATCTTGATTAAATCCGTAGAATATTACTGTATTTCTAGACTAGTAATTAGTCAATACATATAAGTGTGAACCTTCGCTTAGAAATAATTCTTGGGACCGTGATTGATCATGAGTTTAATAAAAGTGTTCTTTTGTTAGAGTAATACTCATAAAAGAACATGGCCTCAGTTGAAATTTCTAGGAGAAGGTGCTTCACTTGCAAAGCCCCCTGCCTTCAATGGAGCCGCATACATGTATTGGAACATAGGATGTTAATATTTCTAGAAGCTAGTGGTATTGATATTCTAGATGCTGTAGGGAAAATGGATCCTACATACCTTCAATAGCTGGACTGGTGATTCACTAATCCCTAAACCCAGATCCGAATGGTCTGAGGATGATAAGAGGAAGGTAGGATATAATGCTAAGGTAAGGACATAATACCTCTGCATTATCAGCTGATGAATTTTTAGGGTCTCAAACTGCAAGACTCATGAAGGAACCACATATGTGAAAAGAGCTCGAGTTAATACACTCATGCATGAATACAAATTGTTTAGCATGAAGATAGATGAATCCATAAATGACCTGCAAACAAGGTTCACTCACATTATCAACAACCTACATGCTCTAGGAAAAGTTATGGATAGTGCGTAGCAAATAGGAAAAGTCATGAGGTGTTTAACAAGAGTATGGCAGCCCAAAATAACTGCCATTGCTGAGTCAACAGACATTGCAACCATGACTATTGCAACACTGTTTGGAAAGCTCAGGGAGCATGAAATGGAATTGCACATGTTAGATGAGTCAGAACAAATTAACAGGAAAAGAAAAGGATATCTTTGAAAGCCCAAACGCACCAATCAAAACTGAACAAGACAGTTGCTCAGATGAGTCAAGCAGTGAGACTGATGAAGAGCCTGAGATTGGTTTACTTGTCAAAAAGTTTAAAAAAATTTCTAAAAAAGAAAGAAACAAGTTCAGAAAGCCATCAAATTCTAAAACTAGTGACAGCAAGACAATCACCTGTTATGAGTGTGGTAAAACAGGTCACATAAAGTCTGAGTGTTACAAGTTGCAAAACAAAAATAGAGCTACCAAAAACTAAAGGCAAGGAACCAGCTACCAAAAACCAGAAAAAGCATATGTTGCATGGAATGACAACGAAGAATCCTCTGCCTCTTCAGAAGAAGAAGAAGCAAACATATGTCTTATGGCAAACACAGACTCATAATCTGAAAATGAGGTAAATTCTCAATCTAATCACTCTTATGATGAACTACAAGAAGCTTTCAATGAACTGCATGATGAGTATGTGAATTCTATTAAACAGTTGCTGAGTACAAAGAAAATGCTTGAACAAATGAAAAATGATCATAAGAAAATTGAGGATTTGTATGAACAACTGAAAAAGGATTCACATGACAAATCTGCAAAATGCATTGAACTTGAAAAAAATGTGCATCATTAAAATCTAATTTATTGAAGTTCACTAGTATAAAGATAAACTGAATGTCATACTTAGCAACCAGAGACATGTTAATGAAAAATCTGGTCTAGGATATAAACCAAATATGCATGTTGAAAGGAATAACACTAGATGTGGTATTGGTTATATGCAAACCAGAAATGTCAAACATAGTCAGAATCTGTTATTTCAGGAATATGTATGACATCTTTACTAGATCAAATCAACGTTCATTCTTTGCTGGTTTCATGTAATTTCTGTTGCAGAAAGGGACATTTTGTTTCTAATTGCAAACTGAAAAAATTAGCCAATAAAGGATGGAAACAGATTTGGATAACAAAGACACAAAGTTTTGAAACTGACCTCTCAGGACCAATTTAAATTGGGGACCTAAAAATCAATTTTTGATTGTGTGTTGTAGGTGTGCTTGACATCCAATAGGAATTCTTGGTACCTAGATAGCGGATGCTCAAAGCACATGACAGGAGACAAGATAAAATTCTTGTCTCTGACATTAAAGGAAGGAGGATTTGTCAAATATGGTGACAACAATAAAGGAAAGATAATTGGTGGTGGTGATATAGGCAATGAGTCAACTGCAGTAATCAAAAATGTCTTGTATGTAGAAGGACTAAAACACAATCTGCTAAGTATAAGCCAACTATGTGATAAAGGCTTCCAGGTAAGTTTTTCATCACAATCTTGTATAATTGAGCATAAAGATGAGAAAGGCATAAAGTTAGTTGGTGATAGAATTAATAACATTTATATGTTAGATTTTAATTCTTTGCCAAGTACTATATGCTGTTTGTTATCTAATTCAGATGAGACTTGGTTATGGCATAAATGTATAGCGCATATTCATATAGATCATTTGAATAGACTGGTTAGTAAACAGCTAGTTATAGGTCTCCCTAACAAGAAGTTTACTACGGATAGGCTTTGTGATTCCTGTGAGAGAAGTAAACTAGTTAAAACTTCTTTTCCCCCAATAGATATGGTCAAAACCAATAGGGTTTTGCAGTTAGTACATATGGACCTTTTTGGTCCCTCTCAAGTGAAGAGCTTTGGAGGTAACCTTTATGGATATGTGTTGGTAGATGACTATGCTAGGTTCACTTGGACATATTTTCTGGCTCACAAGAGTGAGGCATTCTCAACTTTTAAGAAATTTGCTACTTTGGTTCAAAATGAGAATGACCAGAAAATTATATCCATTAAAAGTGATCATGGAAGTGAATTCCAAAATTATTCTTTTCAAACCTATTGTGAACAACATGGAATACAACACATATATTCTGCCCTAGAACTCCACAGCAAAATGGAGTTGTAGAGAGGGAAGAATAGATCCTTAGAGGAATTAGCTAGGACTATGCTAAAGGACTCTAACCTTCCTAAGTACTTTGGGCAGATGCAATTAGTACCGCCACACATGTTGTCAATAGAGTTCTCATTAGCCCCTGCTTAGAAAAACTCCCTATGAGTTGTACAAGGGTAGAAAACCAAACATTTCCTACTTTAGAATCTTTGGTTGTAAGTGCTTTGTGTTGAACAATGGCAAAGAACACCTAGGAAAGTTTGACCCTAAGGCAGATGAAGGTATTTTTCTAGGATACTCTCAAACCAGTAAGGCCTATAGAATCTACAACAAAAGAACAAAGACCATAGAAGAGTCAGTTCATGTAAAGTTTGATGAATTATTTTGCAGAAAACTTGAACAAAACTCCTCCCATGGTTGATGACTTATTGGATGAAGTTGTAGAGTTTGAACCATTAGAACAACCTGAAGCTGTACCTCCAACTAGAACTGACTGTATAGAACTAATAAGGACTGGTGATTTACCTAGGGAATGGAAGTTCAACAAGAACCACCCCATAGACAAAATTATAGGGGATATCTCTAAAGGAGTTGCAACAAGGAAGAACCTTAGACAGTTCTGCAACTTTACAACCTTCGTATCTCAGATGAACCCAAAAACATTAAGGAAGCTCTTTTAGATAGTGAATGGATACTTGCTATGCAAGAGGAGTTAAACCAGTTTGAGAGAAACAAGGTGTGGAGCACATCATAGGAACAAGATGGGTGTTTAGGAACAAACTAGATGAAAATGGAGTTATAACCAGAAACAAAGCCAGGTTAGTAGCCAAGGGTTATAGTCAAGAGGAAGGAATAGACTTTGATGAAACCTATGCCCCTGTAGCTAGGTTAGAAGCCGTTAGAATCCTTCTTGCTTATGCATGTATCATGGACTTTAATCTTTATCAAATGGATGTGAAAAGTGCCTTTCTCAATGGTGATCTCCAAAAGGAAGTTTTTGTTAGCCAAACACCTGGTTTTGAAAATCCTAATTTTCCTGATCATGTGTACAAGCTATCAAAAGCCCTCTATGGGTTGAAACAAGCTCCAAGAGCTTGGTATGAGAAGCTCAACAATTTCCTCATTCAACAAAATTTTTTAAGAGGAAATGTTGACAAGACACTTTTCATAAAAAACAAATGGAAATGACATCTTGCTGGTCCAAGTTTATGTTGATGACATAATATTTGGATCTACAAACAATAAGTTGTGCAAAGATTTTGAAAACTTAATGAAGGTAAATTTGAAATGTCAATGATGGGTGAACTATCCTATTTCTTGGGATTTCAAATTAACCAAAGCAAGCAAGGCATTTTCATTAGTCAAACTAATACTGTAATGATTTAATAAGAAATTCAGTTTTGAAAACCTTAAGTCCATTGATACTCCCATGAGTCAAGGAAATTACTTAGATAGAGATGAGAAAGGTAAACCTGTAGATGTTACTAGGTTTAGGGGAATGATAGGATCCTTGTTATATCTTACAGCCAGCAGGCCTGACATCATGTTCAGTGGCTGCATGTGTGCAAGATACCAATCAAATCCTAAAGAGTCTCACCTTAGTGCCGTAAAGAGGATTTTCAGGTATCTAGTAGGGACTAAGAGTCTAGGCTTGTGGTATCCTAAGGGATCAACCTGTACTTTAGTTGGTTACTCAGATTCAGACTTTTCCGGATGCAACCTAGATAGGAAAGTACTTCTGGTACTGTGTCATTTACTAGGAAACTCCCATGTGTCTTGGTTTAGCAAGAAAACAAACCAACATTGCACTATCAACAGCTGAAGCGAATACATTGCAGCTGGGAGCTGCTGTGCCAGATCCTTTGGATGAAACAACACTTATCGGATTTTGGTGTTGATTAAGGACAATACCTATATTGTGTGATAACACAAGTGCAATAAGCATTACTAAGAATCCAGTGATGCATTCCAGGACCAAGCACATAGAAATAAGGCATCATTTTATAAGGGACCACTTTCAAAATGGGATCATTAAGTTTGAATATGTCAACACAGCTGAACAATTGGCTGACATCTTTACCAAAGCTTTGCTAGAGAAAGTTTCCTTTATATTAGGATGAAATTAGGGATCATTGATCCTAGTGAGATCTGATCTTTGTGCTTCCCCAGCAACGGTAAACATAATCGATTGGGACATCGATTGACGCATCTGAAGGTTTAAAAAGGAACAGTTACCAATCAATTTCTTCTCATTCTTTCTCCAGATTTTTCAAATTTTTCCTCTGCTATTCCTCTACTCTGTTTTTGCAATCATTCTTCGTTTTCTTTCTGTATTCAAACACACTTCATCACAATCATGGCTCGTGTTAACAAACACAAACCCGAACTCCCTCACCATCTCTTCGTTCTAGTGGGCGAACCCCACCAACTTGCCAAGGACAAAGGCAAGGTTGCTGCTATTGATTCAGGCAAATCAAAGAAAAGAAGGAGCCCCTACTGAGAAGCTCATGGCGGACGCCATGAAGGAGGTTCTTCAAAAAAAGAAGAAAACAATTTATTCTCCTCCTCCAAAGGAAAGCTCCTTCATCCCAAGGATAAAGATGCAGAAGCTATTTATTCCATCTGATTTTCTCAAAAGAAAAATCCATAGAAGGCTAGGACTCTGGATTTCGCTTATTTTGATTCAGACGGATTCACTTTCCAAGATCATTTGAGGTTTCATGGTCTTGAAAACTTTCTCTCCTCCTCTCTTGACACTTATCCGTTGCTAATAAGAGAATTCTACTCCTCTATCAAGTTCACTGAAAATGGTTTCAAGGTTGAAGTTAAAGGCAAAAGGATCTCCATGTCCTTTGAAGATTTCTCAACTTTGTCAGGATTGCCCTTCCATGGAAAAATCAATAGATGGCAGTTCTGATGCTGATGCTGCAGATGAAGGATGGGAAGCATCTTTTCATAGACACACTGTTGTGAGGACCTGATGGTTGATGGCTTTGTCGAAACTCTTTCGCTGCCAATTGGTCAAATGAGGTCCCTAATTGGATGCTCATGTACACTTTAACCCGGATGCTAGTGCCACGATCTGGAAACCATGCCGTCGTCCAGAAGCTGGACATACTGCTGCTATGGGGACTGTCCAAAGAGCTCAAGATGAGCTGGACATGGATTGTGCTAAGGGCAATGTTGGTGAAGCATCTTCAAAGCAAGCTGGTGCTGCGCTATTCCTCAGCTAATCACCAAGATTCTGAAACACTTCAAGGTGTCACTTGTCAATGAAGAATCTTCCAAGACCACCTTTTTTTGGTGAATCAATTGTCAATCCAGATGCAATTGAAAAGGGTGAATGGCATTTGGATAAGACCGCTACCAAATATTGAACAAGTCAGCCTAATCCGCAACAAGTTGCTGAGCCAGTAGCAGCCCCTCCTGAGTTCTTAGCAAATGCTAGAATTTATGGAAGCTCAGATGGCTCACAACGCCAAATGCCAAGAGTCAAATGCAAGAATGGAAGACGCGTTGAGGACACTCCAGGCATCTCTGGAACTCAGTTGTTCAAAATTGTTGATGCAATACAAGTTCATTTGGGCATTAAGTATCTTTTGAAGATATAGCGGATATCGGCTGACAAGCACAGAGAAAGAATCTCTCCCCTAGATAGTTTTGAACCTACATGAGGAGACACCGTGATGAGGTAATTCACATCGGGTCTACCTCTCCCTTAACTAATAGTGAGGACCAAACCCTGGTTTAGGTGATAGGTTTTAGATTTCTTTGTGTAGTTTGTAATGTCTTGTTATTGCTGTATTTAGTTTCTCCATATATAATGACATGTAGCACGTTTATTCAAATGTTGCTTTGATAACCATTGCCATAAATATGCATATGTCGCTTGCTCTGATACACTTTTTTTATACATCGTTATATCCCAGTGCATATGTTTAATAACATAGGGGGAGTAATCTTATTTTGCACTCTCTCCTTTTGCATTATCTGACAAAGGGAGAGAATTATAACTTGTTTATAACTGTGGTAACTTTTAACCTTTCATACTTATGGTGCTTCTTACTGCTTGATATTGGACACTCTGATGACTGATGACCTATTATATTAAATGACTCTGATATTGCATAAATATCAGTATTGTACTTATGCTCTTAATAGTGTGATCTGATAGTGGTACCTATGATGCTATGAAACTATTTCTTGTTGTTAATTTATATCTTGAAATGCTCAAACTCAAGTTAAAATTGTATGCTTTCACTTATGCAAAAAGGGGGGAGATTGTTGACTTTAGTCCTCTTAATCCTAATTTTACATAATTAACAAACATACAATGTTCATACATCATATGATAAATCTCTAACATTTTAACTGATAAGATTGCAGGAACAACAACTCAACCCTACATACTTTGAGACAATTGCTGGAACTCAAGGAATCAACAAAGTTGGAATATTTACTGCGAAAATCGATTTAGCAATCGATTTTGTAAAAGGTTGTATGAAAAACCGTACAGTTCTGTGATTAAACAATCGATTAGGCAATCGACTAGCACAATCAGTGATAAAAAATTGTGAAGTCAGAGGGAAGCCGTTTAGCATACTAATCGATTGGCACATCGATTGTTACATCAATCACAAAGACTAAAGCTAATTGAATATATCGATTGACAAATCAATTGGACAAGTCACAGGGCCAATCCATGTAATACACTAATCGGATTGGCAAATCGATTGTGTAATAAGATTTCAAAATTAACATGGTCTGTGACAAACACAATCGATTGGACAATCCATTGTGAAAAAATTCAATTATGACAGGTTGGATCAATCGATTAGAAAATCGATTTAGATGAACCAACTAGTAAATTCATTTCTCAGAAACATACTTCCAAATCGATTGGCACGTTGATTTACTTGAAATAAGCTAAGTTCCTGTTTAAACCAAAATCGGTTGGCAAATCGATTGAAATAATATTTGAAGTTACAGGGAACTCTTAGTATATGGCCAAATCGATTATATGTGTAGTACTGCATCGATTATGCTGACTTAATGAATCGATTACTGATCGATTGTTTTTGATCTCGTTGTTGGAACAAAACACCTGACATCGACTATGCAATCGATTTCCATATTATACTACACATAGTTTTCTGAAAAGTGCA
>PGWS01000477.1:0-14365 GCA_002896235.1 Cicer reticulatum | reverse complement strand
GACAGTCTTGTGAATTTAGTACGACCATTATATAATTCTTTCTCTGCATCACTCAACAAACTTTTCAAACATTTTAGGACAATCTCGAAGATCAACTTCAACTGCTTTGCATCTCATCAACTCGGTCCGGCTCATATGTATCTGTATCGAAGTCAGTTGAAGCATATGTCGAACTATTCTCAAAATTATTGTTTCCTTTTTCTTTACTCACCATGTCCAACATGTGTTAGCTTTGATCAATTCCATACATACTAGATGTCCTTCTAATTCATCTTCTCTAACACGTTTTCCAAAACACATTTTAAACAAGGACAAACTACTCTATTTGGATCTTTTGCATTCTTCACTGCAAACTCAACAAACTCCTTCACTCCAATTTCATACTCTTTTGACAATCGATTGGCTGAAATCCATTTCCTATCCATATTAATGGGAAAAATTTAATATTCCAATTCTAGTAGCACTAGAAACAGGTTAGAATAAATTGATTGGCACCGTTTAGTTAGTATATATGTGAGTATATTTTGGTATTTATACAAATTTTCTGTCATATTATTTTATATTAAATCTTTATTTTATGAAATTGATAGAAACTCTATAGATTATGGTAGGATTATTGTCCTCATATTGGTCTTCATCATATGTCTTTAATTCCCTATTTTCTTTTATTCCTTCTCTGTAAACCAACTATTTCTTTTCTTTTGGTATAAATACTTGATTATTTTAAATTATTATTCTACTATATTTATCAATATTAAATATGAGAGACTTGAATCTAAATGAGTACTAATTACATATAATTTCTTTTCATGTTCAGGGTCAATATGCAATCTAGAACTTTGACTAATTTATATTAATCTTATGCATAATTTTCTTTATGATTTTAATTATTGTACGATCATGTATATTCTATTTATATTCTTTAAAATTATAATCTTATGTTGTATCAGAGAGTCTAAAATTTTTTTTAACATCCAAAGACCTATTTTAATTATAATTTAAAATTGGACCCTGTGTTCATTGAGTTGTAAATTATTAAGATGCATAAAATAAAACATGATTTAGTTATTTTAATTATAATTTAAAATTGGACCCTGTGTTCATTGAGTTGTAAATTAATAAGATGCATAAAATAAAACATGATAATCTGTAAAAATTGTCTTGAGATTGGTCGCCTCTCATACTTGTTTCGTTGCATTTTATTCTTCTATTACATTTTATTCTTTTCTGACAACTCAGTTTTTTTTTTCCTTGGTAAAACACCTATTAACCCAATTAGGTACTCTATTATTTTAATCAACATAACAATAAATTTATTACAATTTCATTTCTAATAACATAAATTTGTAAAGACTAAATTTAAATATTTGATAAGTAAGCAATTAGTTTCAAATAAGGTAAAATAAAATCTATGCAAATTACTTGAAAAACAAAATAAGGAATAGAGTCTAATTTAGTTTCAACATCTAATCGGTTTTACTTTATTTTAATTATAATATAAAATTGGGTGTGGTGAGTAATAAGTTGTAGCTAAATATTGTTGTTTGTGTTTCATGTGACATAATTAAAAATCAAAACTATATATACACACACGCATGTTATATTTAGTTCTTTTTGTCATATTTAGTTTTAAACAAAAATCTGGTTATATTAATATGTATGTTTTGATAATATTAACTATATTTTTCCCAGTTGTATTACAAATAGAAAATAATTTATTTATTTATTTTAGTAAGTAATGTATTTATATTTGGTGGTTGTGTTGTTATAATTCCTCTCGCAGGTTATTAGAGACAACGATCAACGAAGATGCGATACAATAGCAGATCGGATTGTTTTGGCGAAACCTTTAATCGATGTAAGAGGTGAGAGGAGGTTCAATTTTATGAGCATAATATAACGTGGATGAACGGGAATACTGTAGTTCCCAGATATTCATCTGATGCTTACTACGTACGGTCGAGCCCTATTGAGTAATACTAATTAATTAATTACATATGGATGGTAACAACGAGGACTAAAACATAATTCAGAAACCTACAGAGTTGTTGTTAATTAATTCATGTCAAAATGCATGATATTTAATTTTATGAAATCCTATGCTAATTGTTATTGTATGAATAATATGTATTTCAGTGTTCTTGTTTATTGACTAGTATATATATATAGTTATTTCCTAAGGTCGGGAGCTACCGTGCAACACATGAGTACCCTAACCGTCGGGTATATGTGTGTCAGGTTGATTGGAGGGGATCTATGAGGACTAGGCCATTCATGAATTGTATGTCCACTTTTGTAGAGGCATAATATTAGGCTCCTAATGAAGTACTTTAGAGTAGAATGGTACCAAATGATGAAGAAGTATAGAGTATAAGACATGCATAACATTTCATCCTTGTGACTGTTTTACTGTGATTCGTTTAGATTAACTTTTGATATTATGTTCTTGAATGTTTCTCATGTTTGTGCTAATTTGACTACTTGCGTGTTCTCCTCGTTTATCTTATACTGTCACATGATTTCGAAACTCACCTCTCGTTGTTTGTGTTTGGCATTTGCGACGGACGCAGACGAGCTGCAAGTGATGACTAGTACCCTCAGAGTGTCGGAAGCCATCTTCTTATCTTTAAGACTCTTATTACATGTGTTGTGTTAACATCATTTTTGAATGTCCTTTATTTTGGGAATTCCCGCTCTGATAATGACATCGGGTTGGGACTATATTTGCATTTATTACTAATATTACGACTTCGACTTATTATGTTTGATGGAAATTTTGGATTAACGTGACATGTTAAATGATTACCTGATACTCTTTACCTTGTAAAAATATTTGAAAGTTTAGATATTTTTCTTAAAGAATTTCATTATTTAATGTCATAATTTATAAAAAAAAAATATTAATTTGGGGTTTAAGGTGTCACAATCATCACTATCATCATCACGATGTATTTGTTTATGCTTACCCTTCTTGCCTTTATTCTCCTTTTTCACTAAAAATAATTATGTTGTATATGCTCTGTTCTATGTCAATAATGACACTCAATCCACCTTTTTGATCTAGACTTGCTTATGTTATTTTCTCTACCATCTTTCGGTTCTTGTTGTCTGACTTCTCTCCTTAATTTTAGTGACAAGAACTTCAAATTGAGATGAAGAACATTGTGTCTTCCTTCTCATCTCCTTATTCAAAAGACCACATTTAGCTGTTTCCAAAGAAAAAAAACTTTTAGAAGATGAACTCGTTATAGAAACCCGAAATGTCTCTCCAAGACTCTAGTAAAGATAACAATAGATATAGTCCTAAGAGCTCATTATCAAACTTTATATCCATTCCTAACATCTGATCAAGGAGCCCTTAAAATTCAATCAAGTGGTCTGAAATGGAAGTCCTCTCCTTGTACTTCAAACATGTGAAACTATTCAGCAATAACAATTTATTATTTCCCGATTTATAGGGAAACAAAATATGTATCTTATCCCACATAGCTTTTGCATTTGTCTCATTAGCAATATGATTATAAACATTATCTTCTACATATTGCCTAATAAAATCACATACTTGTTCATGTTCAAAAATTCATTCTTATGTAGATTTACCATCCGACCTTTTAGAACCAAAAATAGGAAGATGCATTTTCTTCACAAATAACAAATCTTTCATCTTGCCCTTCCACAAATGATAATTAGTACCATTGAAGCATACCATCTTTTATATTCATATTTGCCTACATCATTCAAGCAAGTCAAAAATAGCCCTTTAGCCAAGAGCTCTGATGCCACTCTGATTGGAATAAGCACAGAAATACTGTAACATCCTAAATTATATAATAAAACTATTTTATTAATTAAATATTATTTCAGATAACTAATTTGGTGTGAAAATTATTTTAGATATATGTTGATCAGTTTTATGATTAATTTTTATTTATATGTGTGTTTTCTATGATGTGTTAATATGTACATATTGACTAAATGGGTGATATTAATAATAAATATTTTATTTTATTATTTCTAACTAATGTATGTAACTAATGTGATATTTTCATATGCATTTGACTAAATGATAAATATTTGCACATAAATATATTTTGAGCTATTTTGAATATATAATGAATATCTTAGAGTATCTATTTTTACTATAAAAGTGTTAAAACATGCTCTTCATGTTAAAATGCCTTAAAATGCATATATTAGTAAGATCCGTAATTTTTTATAACAAGAATTAGGGCTAACTGTTTAATTATGCCTTATGTTGTTTATTATTTTGTCTATTTACCATTTTTAGTGTCTGTTTGTAAAATTGTTGAAAGTGTTTGACTTGATGTTAAATGACTATGTAAATGTCTTGGCATTGTTAAAATTTCAAAAATAATTTTCTACTGAGTTTTTTGAAAACAGGCAAGATATACTCGTTTAAATTTTGACGAACTCTGAATGACACTAAAATTTAACTGAGTGTTTTATATATCGACTTTAATGAGAATTTAATCTCATTATATTTTTCTACACTAAGGAACAAATATTTCGTTTGATAAAAAATTATTCGCAAAAATTTTATAATTAAAGCTTTAATTTGTAGAGTTATTACAAAATATGAAGTTACCGATAAATTTATCCGTGAGCAAATGTGACTCGTTTAAGAACGAAATCGGAGACTGAACGAGATGATGTGACGTAAAGTCACAAAATACCTAGATATTTTTCAAGGATATTAATATTTTATTGAGTGGTTAATGAAAATATCTAGATATTTCCTTACTATATAATAAGACTTCATAAGGGCCAAAAATTAGCCACTTACTATCTCTTTTTGTGTGCTGACTAGAATCACTTGTGTAAGAAGGATTAGATGAGAAGTGATGGTTAGTAAGATATTTTCAGAGACCCAGTTAAATTATTCATAGGAGAATAATTTAATTTAACTATAGAGGATTATTATCGACAAATATTTTAAGACGTCGTGTATTACTATTAAATTTATCTATTAATTGAGTTGCTATGAGAGTAAATATTTATACTAAAGTAGATATAGAAGTGAGTGATGTGATGTGATTATGGGTAAGTGTCATAAAGGATATTGTGAGATTTTAGGATTAAAGTTATGTGATTAATTTTTGTGGTTAGAAAATTTAGAGATTAACTTTGAATTGAGATAGTAGATTAATTAAGGGAAGGAGAAAAAAAAATTATCCCTCCCGATAAAAGCAATTCTTGGCCATCATCATCATCATTATCTTAGTATCGCTTTCTTTAATTTTTCAAAAACATCTTCTCTCATTTCTCTCCAAACTCAAATCTTCTCCTTCATTTTTTTGCAAACTTAGAGGCCTCCAATTCCAAAACCTCCAACTTCAAAATTGTTTCACTACTTGAGAGGATTGCAAAGAGATAATGATCACATGTTAAGGTAGCCATTTCTTCCCTCTTTTCTCTCAAACCCGTAAGCATGCATATATATGGGAAAGAGAGTGCAAAATTTTGTTTAAAGGTTGGTTTTAAGTTTACTTTGTTATTAAGGTGTTAAAGGTTTATCCTTGGGGATTTTGTGAAAACAAAGTTTCCAACTTTATAGATTGAACTAAAAAGTTTTAGACATTGATATTAAATTTTCAATTTTTATTTTGAGAAACAAAGTTTCAAACTTCATGACTTTGAGAATAATTCATATAAAAACAAAAAGATATATGTGTAACACCCCAAATTTTATAAAAAACTATTTTATTAATTAAACAATATTTTAGATAATTAATTTGATCTTAAAAATTATTTTAGAATATATGTTGATTAATTTTATGATTAATTTTCTTTATATGTGTGTTTCCTATGATGTGTTAAGCTTGTACATATTTGACTAAATGAGTTATATAAATAACAAATATTATATTTATATATATATATATATATATATATATATATATATATATATATATATATTCTCAAATAATAATAGTATTTTAGTGTAAACATTTTAGAGAATAGATTTAAGTGATTTTATGTGTATATACGAGTTGGTATTAATGTGATATTTTCTTGTGCCATTGATGAATATTAAATATGCACTTATTTTAATTTAATTATTTTTTAAATATATCTTATTTTAATTATTTATTTTATAAATATTATTTTGGATAGTACTAATATTGTGTTTAATTTCATTTATTTCAATATAGTTGATATGGTACGATGATTTTATATATATTTATTGTGATTTAGTAATTATATAAAGGTGGTAGTAGTATTTACGTCATTATTTGAAAAATATTATAGTAAGAATTATAGTATTTATTTTGAATATGAGATTTTCAGTTATTAGTAATATATATTTGTTTTAAAAATTAATTATTTTAATTACTCTAAGTTAAAAAAAATATTAGTTTTAAAAATATTAGTAATATTTTATTAATGAGATTGTGTTTAAAATAAAATATTAAAAAAAAAACACTTTTGATAATTATTGGTTTTAATTAAAAATTAAAATTAAAAATAAAATGAGTTTCGTGAGTTGAAGAGTAAAAACCTAACTAAACAATAATAAACAAAAAAAACATAAAATAGAAAAGAAAAAGAAACAAAGTAAGAGAAAGAGAGAGGCAAGACACAAGGAGAAGTAGCGGCACAACATATTTTATCTTGAGAGTAAAGAAAGAAAATCAGCACCGATGATCGATAACTATCCCAAAATAATTTTCTCCATTTTCATCTAAATTAATGGATGTCGTTTCTTTTATTTAGTTAGTCAATTAAACATATTTTCTCATATTTTTAACCATCTTAATTTCTCTATAAAATATCTGACTCATTCGTCTCTAAAATTTCTTATTTTACATCGTTCTTCTTCACCGTAAATTCGATTTGAGTGAAACAAACGCCATACAATCCTGTGAGAAGTGGTTGTATTATCCACTGATTTTTCTTCTTCTGATTTATGGTAAGTTTTCTTTTCCGAATTTAAAAATTTAATTTTTAGAATGTCTTCTCATAATTTATTTTTGATGTTTATCCATAAACTATCGAGTTTGATCGATTGAAGGACAAAGATTCAAAGAATAAAAGTTGTTTGCTCGTGGAATTTCATCATGTGTGAAAGCGTTGAAATAAGGTTAGGGGTGAGAGATCATTTGAATTCATGAGTATAATATATTGTGAGATGAATGAGCAAACCGTAATTCCCAATTCATTTGGGACTCGCTACGTATGGCAGTAGCCCTTTGAGGGATAAATTAATTAATGTGAAATATGGAAATTGTGAGATTAAAATATAGAATAGAAATATTTGTAAGGTGTTAATTTGATTTAATTTCTTTAAATGTGTGGTATTTGATATTATTGTGATATTGGGGGTCAAATGAATTTGATGTATATGTTTGATTAGATGAGTTTATGTGATGTAATGATAAAAGATGGATGCATGTAATAATTCTATTTGATGATGTATGATTGATGATAGTGATTGTAACATCCTAAATCAAAGGATTAAAACTTAATTAGAATTTCAAACTTTGAAATATTCTTATTTAATAGATTATATGATTATATTATTATTTTATATTATTGATTATATATTGATATTATTTTATTGTTATTCATTATATTATTAATTATTATATATTAATATTATTATAAATACCTAATGTTATCAATAATCCTAATTTGCTTAAAAAACCGTAACATTAGTAAGTTGTTTGTTTGTTAAGACTTATGATCAAATAGATAATAACACACTATATTAACAACCTTTCTCCTATCTAATTATCTATTATTTAAGAGTCTAAACAAAACCAAACAAATAATCCTAAATAAATCAATATGGTATTTATTTTAATATATAACAACCAATAGTTTAGTGGGCCAAATATAGGATACCTAGGGAAATCATCTCATAAATATTTAATAAATAGATACATTGATGAAAATACTAATTAAAAACTCAATAGAACTACGCCAACATAAAAAAGAGCAAAAGTGCAGTTGCGGTTACAATAATGGTTAATAACGATTAACATATACGGAACCTTTTTATCAAAGAACGCTTCAAGAGGACCCTTTCAACTTTCATGATATATTTATTTTGAAAATTTAGAATAGAAAAGAGTTAGATATTTTTAGTGGTATTTTCTTATAAAAATATATTTGTTTTCGAAAATCTAACTCTATTAAAATTGAGATTTTATGAACTGTAACAATTGATTATAAATTGATTTATTTACTACTGTTTGTTGAATTACCGTTTTTATGATTGTTTGAATATATATTCTTTAAAAAGACTGTTTTATTATATTTTCTTGAATAATTGTTGTTATTATATATTCAATGAAATATTATATTATAAATATGATTTTACGAATATGATTGTTAAAAACGTGAATTATTTGGATTGTGTGTATTTGAGATATATATATTCTTTAAAATATTTTTTTTATTGTATCTTCTTGAATGATTGTTGTTATTATATATTCAAATGAAATATTATATTATACATATGATTTTACGAATATGGTTTTTACAAACGTGAATTATTTCAATTGTGGGTGTTTGAGATATACATATTCTTTAAGACATTGTTTTATTATATCTTCTTGAATGATTGCTGTTGTTATATATTCAAATGAAATATTATATTATAAATATGATTTTACAAATATGATTGTTAAAAATATGAACGATTTTGATTTTGTGTGTGGGAGATGAGCTTACGCTCCATATAGATGAGTTTTAAGCTTCACAAAGAGATGATGTTTAAACTCCACACGAATGGGTCTTGTACCCCACATATAGATGAGTATTAAACTTCACAATGTGATGAGGTTTAAAGTCCACATGTATGAGTCTTATACTCTAAGTGTAGTATGAAAGATAAACTTACAACAAAGAGATGAGTTAAACTCCAACAGATGGTATTTGTACCCCACATATGAATGAGTATTCAACTTCACTTTGAGATGCAAGCTTAAACTATCACAATCGAGATGAAGTTCCAAGTTCGATGCAATGTTAAAGCATGTATCTTTTATTATTTATGGTGAGTGTATTTTGTGTAATGTTTTTGTATCGATAATAGATAAAAGGTTATCATAATATCCATGTACTTTCATTACACATTAACCTCAATTGACAAGATAACAAGTATAGAAATACACCTGAGAGAGGTAGCTCTTGTTGATGGTGATTGTAGTTGGTCACTTTTTTGTTTGGATACTCTAGTGGTCTACAATGGTTAGCATACTTCATAACGCATAACTCTCGTGGCTTAGCTTGAGGAGTTTGTCCATCTACGAGAACGATTTCTGTTCCGTGTTTTCACTTTGCATTTGCCTGCCACGCATTGACGATTTTTGTTTTGAAACAACAACGGGTCAAAAAACTTCGATCGAAGTTTCCCATCCATAATTTTCAAACGGGAGTTGAACAATAAAAACCTTTTGGCCAATGGAAAATTTCTTCCTAGAAATAATCTTATCATGAAAGTACTTAGTTTTCTCCTTATAGATGCGAGAGTTCTCGTAAGCTTCAAGTTGTTGCAATTGAAGCTTTCTCTCCAAACCTGCTTTCTCCATCTCAAGGTTATAAACCTTGACCGCCTAATAAGCACGATGCTCTATTTCCACTGGGAGGTGGCATGCCTTACCAAACACAAGTCGATAAGGGGACATCCCTATTGGTGTTTTGTAGGATGTTCTATGAGCCCAAAGAGCTTCTTCAAGTCGGTGGCTCCAGTCTTTCCTGTTTTGCTACACCATCGTTTCTAAGATTTGTTTGATTTTCCTATTTTAGACTTCAGCTTGCCCATTAGTCTGGGGATGATAAGGTGTAGAAACTCTATGTAGAACCCCATACTTCCGAAGCAAAACGTTCATGGTGTGGTTGCAAAAATTAGTGCCTTGATCACTTATGATGGCTCGTGGTATTCCAAACCTGCAAAAAATATTTGATCTGATAAAATCTGCAACAACTTTAGAATCATTAGTCCTAGTGGGTATTGCTTCCACCCACTTTGAAATATAATCAACAGCTAGTAAAATATAGACATAACCAAAAGATACAGGAAAAGGGCCCATAAAGTCAATGCCCCACACATGAAATACTTCATTGAAAAGCATAGGTTGTTGAGGCATCTCACTCCTAAGAGTGATTTCTGTTCCTGCTATTTGGCACTGTTCACAAGTTTTGCAAGTCTCAAAAGTATCTTTAAACAAAGTGAGCCAAAAGAAACCCGAGTCTAAGACTTTTCTTGTTGTCCGTTGAGGACCAAAATGTCCTTCAGTTTGAGAGGCATGACAAAAATGAAGAACAAATTAAGCCTCATGGTGGGAAACACATCGCCCAATCACCTGGTCACTACAGAATTTTCATATATGGATCATCCCACACATAGCATTTGGAATCACTTTTAAGTTTGTGTATTTGTGTTCGGGATGCATCTGCAGGAAAGACTCCAGCAACTAGTTAATTAACTAAATCAGTAAACCAAGGAGTTACCTCACACAACTATAGCAGTTGCTCATCAGGGAAGTCATCTCGAATGGGGATGGGGTCCTCATCCATTTCTATTCTGCTCAAATGATCTGCCACCAAATTTTTAGCTCCACTCTTATCTTTAATCTTTAAATCAAATTCTTGGAGTAACAAAATCCACCGGATCAATCTCGGTTTTGCTTCTGGTTTCTTCAACAAGAACTTCAAAGCTGCATGGTCAGTAAAAAAAACTACCTTCGAACCTAACAACTATGATCTAAACTGATCAAGTGCAAAAGCAATAACTAAAAATTCCTTTTTAGTGGTAGTATAATTAGCCTGTGTAGAATCTAAAGTCCTAGAAGCATAATAAATAACATGGACAACCTTACCAACCCTTTGTGCAAGGACTGATCCCGCTGCATAGTTAGATGCATCACACATAATTTCAAAAGGGAGGGTCCAATTGGGTGGCTGAATTATGGGAGTAGAGGTCAGTGCTGCCTTTAAGAAATCAAACGCCTTCTTGCGTTTGTCATCGAAGGTGAAATTGATATCTTTTTGCAGCAAATTTGACAGCGGAAGAGCTATCTTGCTGAAATCCTTGATAAAGCGACTGTAAAAACCTGCATGGCCAAGAAAAGAACAAATCTCGTAGATGCAAGATGGGTAAGACAAATTAGAAATCACATCAATGTTGGCAGGATCCACTTCAATCCCATTTTTAGAGATGACATGTCCCAAAACTATGCCTTGTTCAACCATAAAATGACATTTTTCATAATTCAGCACAAGGTTAGTTTCAATACATCTATGCAAAACTCTACCTAAATTGTTCAAGCATGCATCAAATGAGGAGCCATACACAATAAAATCATCCATGAAAACTTCAATACAATTTTCTATCAAGTTAGAGAAAATACTAATCATGCAGCGTTGGAAATTGCCAGGAGCATTGCAAAGGGCAAAGGGTATCCTCTTGTAGGCAAATGTGCCAAAAGGACAAGTGAACGTGGTCTTTTCTTGGTCCTCTGGTGCAATATGGATCTAAAAATAACCAGAAAAACCATCAAGAAAACAATAAGGTGACTTAACAGCCAACCTTTCAAGCATCTATTCAATGAATGGTAAAGCGAAATGATCCTTTCTAGTTGCCTGGTTTAGTCTCTTGTAATCGATGCATACCCTCGAGTTGTTCTGCACTCGTGTGGGGATAAGTTTATTATTTTCATTTTTAACCACTACAAGTCCAATTTTCTTTGCGACTACCTGCACCAGACTCACCCATTGACTATCAGAGATGATGTATATAATGCCTACTTGCAAGAGCTTGGTCACTTCTTTTTTTACCACATCCAAAATTAATGGGTTAAGTCACTTTTGGGACTACCTGACTGATTTTACCCCGTCCTCCAGTAGTATCATATGCATACACATGGATGGGCTAATATTAGGAATATCAGCCAAGGTCCATCCGATTGCCTTCCTGTGTTTTCTCAAAATCTGCAACAGCTTATCTTCATGTTCATCTTCAAGTTTGGCTGAAATAATCACATGTAACTTGCCACTTCCTTCTAAATATGCATATTTCAAATTTTCAGGAAGTGGTTTAAGCTCTATAGTTGGTGGTTGTTCAATGGAAGGTACAACACCAGTGGTCAAAGCTATGTCTGCAAAATCAATCATGTTAGTAGAAATATCAATATCAACACAATGATCAACCTGCAAGGCAGCTTTGATCTCAGCACACACAGAGCACAATTGAGTATCTGTACATAATTCTCAAGTATAAGTATCATCAAAACCAGACAATGAAGGAAAATCAGTAGCAAACATATCAGGGTAAGTGTCATAAACCAAATCAACAAGCAATTCAATTTGAAAAATAGAATGCTATTCCATGGGGTGTTTCATAGCATCAAAGATGATAAATTTTACAATGCTATCACCAAATTCCATGGATAGAGTTCCAACATGCACATCAATTTTTGTTCTATCAGTTTTCAAGAATGGTCTGCCTAAGATGATAGGTGCCCTGTTGGACTTATTCTCTCCCTCCATGTCCAGAATGTAAAAATCTGCATGAAATATCAATTCATTAACTCGAACAAGTACATCCTCCACAAGTCTAGCGAGACGAGCATTGCTCATGTTCTCCAATTGAATGGTAAGACATGTACTCTGTAAAGGTCCAAGAACAAGAGAGTTAAAAATAGATGTAGGCATAACATTAATGGAAGCTCCTAATTCTAACATAGCATTTTCAAATTGACTATTGCCTATGGTACATGGAATGGAAAAAGTTCCTAGATCTTTTCATTTCTGAGGCATGGGCTGAATGAGGGCTGAAAAATATTGCCCCATGTTTACTCTTGCATTACCTTTTAATCTTCTCTTGTGTGTGCACAAATCTTTTATAAAATTTGCATATCTTGGAATCTGTTTAATTGCTTCAAGAAGGGGAATGTCCACTTCCACCTTCCTAAATGTATCCAGGATCTCGTTGTCCCTATCTACCTCGTCCATTTTCTTAGTCTTCACTTCCCTTTGAGGAAAAGGAAGTGGTATATTTTGCTCAACATCAATAGTTTCAGATATCAAAGTATCCTCAACAACCTTGTTATTTTTCACTACAGTTTCAGGTACCTTTGGTATTTCAACACCTTTCCCAGACCTTAATGTAATTGAACTGACATTGGGAGCATTTGGATTTACTACTGACTGTGCAGGTAATTGGTTTGACCCCTGAGTCCACTTCTGGGGTCTTATCGACAAGTGCTCCCCCACTAGCAGCATCCAAAATGCTTTTATCCATAGGTAGCAAGCCTTCATAAAAATATTGGATGACAAATTGTTCAGAAATCTAGTGATCGGGACATCTTGATACTAATTTCTTGAATCTCTCCCAATACTCATGTAATGATTCCCTGTCAATCTGTCTGATGCCACATATTTCTTTTCTGATTGAAGCAACTCTTGAGGCAGGGAAGAATTTTACTAGAAACAATATCTTGAGATCATTCTAACTTGTAATAGAACCTGGTTGAAGGTAGTATAACAAGTCCTTGGCAGCATCTTGGAATGAAAATGGAAAGCCTGTTAGTTTAATGTGGTCTTTTGTGACTCCTTCAGACTTCATGGTAGAACACACAACATGGAATTCCTTCAAGTGTTTGTAGGGATCCTCACCTGGAAGATCATTAAACTTTGGAAGCAAGTGTATTAAACTAGATTTCAGTTCAAATGGTACAATAACTTCATGATATGTGATACATAATGCATTATAATTGACATTAGGTGCAGCAAGTTGTCTTAAGGTTCTACTATTCGCATCAGCCATATTTTGCAACAAGTTGTCAATTTCAGTATCTAACTCTAACTCGTTAACACTAGCAGCTCTATTAAGTCTACGACGTAAATGAAATGTCCTATCTATTTCAGGTTCAAGAGAATGAAGATTCACAGAACTAGCCTTAGTCATGCATCATCATAACAATGCAATGCAAAATAACAATTCTGAAAATTCCAACAATGTCCCTAATGCTAAAATTGAAGTGAAAAATCGAAAACCCTATGAAATAAAATCCAAAAAATATAAAAATACCACAAAAAATTTCTAAAAATCAAATAAAGGCAACACAATTTTTTTTTTTGGAATTTTTGGAGAATATGAAAAATTCAAAAAATTGAAAAAAGGGTCTAAACGAAGGAATTATTCATTGATTTTTTTTTCTTCTGATTTTCTGGCGAAATTTCGGAGCAATCTGAGACAGTTGCCTGAAAATAGGGTTAATATTGTTATCAGAGAGTCCCCGACAACAACGCCAATTTGATCTGTTGTCGCACACAGGTCTAATACAATTGATAAAATGTAAATAGAAGTAATAACTCAAATTGTTTCGCAAGGACT
>PGWS01000475.1:0-21068 GCA_002896235.1 Cicer reticulatum | reverse complement strand
TTATGTCTTTCCTTTGTTTTCTTTCTATGTCCTTGTTTACCTTCTGCATCTATTGTTCTTCCAATTTTAATTTTTTTTGAATTTTTGAAAGTTTTGTTTTTTTCCTCTCTTTAAAAATAATTTATAACGTCTTCTCCATCCACAAACTCTTCATCTCCTTCCATAAATCTTCTTGCCTTTTAAATTGTCCATGTGGTCCTTAAAGGTTGTCAAAAATCTAGGTTCGTTCTCCGTCCACTCTCGTTTTCTTCCATGCCCCCAGTCACTACATCTCCTTTTCCAAATGTTTTCCATTTCCTCTCTCGATAAATTTTTAATTTATACCTCAAAGTTTTCAATTCCCCTATCACGTCTTTGTCATCTCTCAATTGGCCCGTTTTTTGTTTTTGTTCATCTTTACCTTTCCTCAATCTCATCTAGATATGGTGTTTGTCATCTGGTAGAAAAAGAATTCACCTTCCTCTTCAGAGAAGAAGGATCCACATCTGAATTTGCCCATCGATGATCAGAACATTCTCTTGAACAATTGGAAGCCGTATTGCTCTACAATAAGTTGACCACAAGCTAGAACTTTTCCATCTCAAATGGAGGAAGCAGCTAACTCCTGAGGTGTTTATTTAAATGTCTATTGGTCTTCTGTCTATTGATTAGGTTCTTTTAAGTTATTTTTCCTTTCTCTCTTGTGTTTGCTTTGTAATTATGATCCTCATTTTAATGAAATGTTACCCTTTATTTATTTTGTTCTTTTATGCTTTTTTTTTTTGGTTGAGCAACTGGTTCATGTTATTCATCTATATGTTGTGTGATGATCTTTAATTTAATTCTTGTGTGTCGTTTTGTGCATGATTGCTTATTGTAATTTCTAAAATTTCACCCTTTTTGATAATGACAAAGGGAAAAGATTATTTGTGTGCTTAAATTATATGCATCTTTTTGTTGCATCTGCATATCATTTTGCATAGCACTTGCATTTATGACAAGTACTTTCGTTTCACCCTTGTTTTGAAAGGCTTAACACCCTATAAAAATATGGGTTTGTTCCATAGACTTAACAATCCTAAGAAGAACAATATTCAAATACTTTTATCTTGAGAAATGTGAATTGTTAATCAATAGACTTTCATAAGAACCCAAAAGCTTAACATCCTAGAAAGTTTGAGAATCTTTTCGGAAATTCCATACAAATTTAAGAAATTTATTGTGTGCTTGTCTCTATGCTTTTTTTAGTCTATATGGATTTCCCTTTTGATTTTTACATTCATGTGTATCAATAATAAAATACTATATAAATTTGAAACTCTTAAAGAATCGTGTTTATCATACTTAGGGGGACGTACCACGATATTGATTAAAAGGTTTCTTTTAGAAGCGAAGAATATTTAAGACAAACAATTTTGAGTACTACGTTCACGGGAACATTGTTGGAATTCTTTTGTGAAGGAAAATTGTTCAATAATTGTATATTTATTTTTCATCATTAAAAATTTGGAGATTGCTAGTACAAAAATAGTTTTAAATACAATCCTCCTAGTTGATGTTTTATGATAACAAAAACAATCAATAAAGAATGATTATCCTTAACTATATATGATAAGTGTGTAAATTAAGTTAGAAGACAAAATTTTATATTGCGGACTATCTTATTTAAAGGTAGCATAAATTATGAGTAAGTTAGAAATTATAATCTAAGGGCTTCTAACACTAATATTACCATCTAGTATATCAATAATTATGTTTACTAATAGAGCAAGTCGTAAAATAGCAATCATAGTATTTCAATATGCATCTGACAATCTACAGTTCGAGTCAAAAATTGTCCCTCTAAAGACAAAGCAAAAGATCGCTACAATGATTATTTATCTCTGGCTAAAAAAACCATTTTGATCCTCTAACTCAAAGATCAAAAGAAGAAAGTTGTAAGTGGAGTATCTGATAAAGTCAAGGTTTTGGTACAAGCTAGACTCATTGGTAAATCAAGAAAATAGAATATATTAAACTAGTTCATAGTGAAATCTGAAGAAGTTGTGTCTGATGTTAGAACCACGATAATTTTGAAACAATTAGTACCTATGGTTGATGATAACAAAAGTACTTTGTGGAAATAATTTATGCACTAATAATTAATTGATGTGTGCAGATAATAACCTAGAATGCACCATGAATTAGTGGAGCCCCCCAAAATTAGGAAGCACCCATGATAGAGGATGTGCTGTTGTATTGAAGAGGGAACACCATTAATTAGGAAGCACCCATGATTAAGGAAGCACCTTGGATCAGAGATAGTGCAACACTAGATGATAGCCCAAGGATACCACTAGAGGATACGACCAAAAGAAGTGAACCAGAAAGAAGCAATAGATCAAAAGACAAGGAACAACATGCTGTTAACACCCGATTTTCAAGCGAGGTGTACTTTTTCAAAAAGAAATATAAAATAAAACAGAGAAAAACAAATAAGGAAATACCTTTTGGATAAATATTGAGTCATTATAATTTACAAGCAGCGGAAAGTTTCTCAAAATACGAATCCAAAGTATTTACAACTTCAAAAGGGTACATAGACCCCATCATAAATAAAACATGTCAAACAGACAAATTAGTATAGGTACAGTTTTCCGAATTAAATACTGCAACCCAAAAAGAAGGACGTCTAGTCCCTATACATCAACCTAATCTGATCCATTCCTACCAAAAAAACTATACAACCCTGAGTGATCTCCACGCGCCCCGTGAGATCCTCCTACATAGCTCCAGTCAAGCATTCCCATCCGTAGGGTACGAACCGGCAGGATCGTCCTGGCTCTCATCTGAGGGCAAAGCCCAGATTTCCACAATAGTGTAAAGGGTCACTAACCGAAATTTAACAGTAACACATACATTTAAGTTTTAAATGCACAAAATAACCTTTCAACTAAGCATGCACCCTCAAAAGGATTTCCATATGCTAAAAGTTCATGTAATGCTTGCCAATTAAAAATGAAATCAAAATGAAGTTCTCAAACCATCAAGTAATACATAACTGACCAAAGCATTGATAAATCAATTGAGCAATCGATTATCTAACTCAAAATAAGGATTTCTACTGAGCCAATCGATTGCCAAATCGATTTGGTCAGTTTTTGTTGAGTTCCTGTGTTGCCAAATCGATTGCCAAATCGATTTTGTCAGTTTTGCTGAGTTCCTGTGTTACCAAATCGATTTTGTCAGTTTTGCTGAGTTCCTGTGTTAAGGCCAATCGATTTCCAAATCGATTTCTTAAAAGATTTTGAAAGACATATTTATACAATCGATTGACAAATCGATTAGGTTAAAATAGTGAAGTTCCTGCAACTCATCCAATCGATTGGGAAATCGATTTCCCTGCTTATTCTTCCAAAAATACTTAAACTAATTCAATCACACTCACACATAACTCCAAAACTAACACTTAGCAATTCCAACACAAATTACCACGACAATTCCTATTCAAACCACTCAATCATAAACTTGATTCAAACACGACTCGTGTGTCAAGCACCCTAATGCAATGCGTATATGCCAAAATGCATGGACTCGGAATTCCAAACCAAAAACCCTCCTCGAAGGGCCGTAAAATCATAATTGTACCGCCTATCGCAGGCCAAAGTACCAATTACCGAGTGCCACCTATCACGGGTCAGCACGATTTACTAAAAAGCGTAAATCATAAACGTACCACTATCACGGGTCAGTATTGTTTACCGAGGTGCCACCTATCACGGGTCAGCACGATTTACTAAAAGAAAAAGCGTAAGTCATAAACGTACCGCCTATCACAGGCCAAAGTACGGTTTACCGAGGTGCCACCTATCATGGGTCAGCACAACTTACCAAAACGTAAATCGTAAACGTACCACCTATCACGGGTCAGTACTGTTTACCGAGGTGCCACCTATCACGGGTCAGCACGATTTACCAAAATGAAATGCATGAGCATACACTGACTCCACCCACAACAATCGTTAAGCAAATGCAGATATTAAAAGATTCCCCATTTTTAATACTGATTTAACTTAAACGATTTTCACACAAACATTAAGCAAACAGAAATATTAAGAGATTCCCCATTCTTAATACTCTTTTAAACTTAAACGATTTTCCAAAACAACATTAAGTAAATCGAGATATTAAAAGATTCCCCATTTTTAATACTCGTTTAACTCTAATGGTTTTCACGCCAACATTAAGTAAACGTAGACATTAAGAGATTCTCCATTCTTAATACTCGTTTAACTTAAACGATTTTCTCAAACACACATTAAGTAAACCGAGATATTAAAAGTTTCCCCATTTTTAATACTCGTTTAACTCTAATGGTTTTCAAATTCCACACAAAACAAACTCAAACCTATTATCAGATCCAATCCACAACTCACACCAAACACATCAATTCATTTCTCCACAGAATCCAACCATACACACAACAAATTTCATCAGTATTAATGAAGAACACGTCAAAAACGATGAACACAAATCAACACAATCCACCACTCAAACACAACAAGTTTCATTTACGCAAAATCATACATAATGAGTTTAAATTCATTTTCCACGAAACATTCATCAATATAACCAAAACCTAACTCTAAGATTTTACCCATAAAGCCTTAGATTCATTTTCCCCCAAATCAACACTCTAACCCTAACCAAAAACCTTTCCACACAACCACAGATAAGTCCCTAAATGCAAACTAAAAGTTTGGAAAGAGCCCTTACCTTAACGTTAGCTTTAACGTGCGTTTCCGGTACCGTGAGTAAATCCGGTAAAATCACCGCTCGCAACGTCGCTTCCAAGTTAGTCCACTAGCACCGTAGTGTGGTGGTGAGCAACTTTCCCTTCTATCTCTTCGCGAAATGAAGCTTAGATCTAGATGAAACGGGAAGGTTTGTGTTTAACGGTTTTGAAATCCCTAACACCGTTTTTCTTCGTTTTCGAATCAAACAAGAAGAATGAAGTTGAGTAATCCTCTCTCTCACACTCACCAAACCTTGGGTTTCTAATCTTGAAGAAAGGAACGAAAAAGAAAGCAAAACCAAGAAGGAGAAGAAATGGGTTTCGCGAGGCAGGGGAGGAAGAGATGAAAATGCTTTTCCTTTGTTTTTCCTTCCTTCTCTTTTCTTTCTTTCTATTTCCTTTTCTCTCTTTTCTATTTCTTTTCCTTTTCTTTCCAAACAAACATATATAATATATATATATATATATTATATATATATATAATAGGTATATATAGTATATTATATAATTATAACTTTAACAAATATCTCAAACAAGTATCTAGAATTTTGTTAATTACCATTTCACCCGTAACACATTAAATCTCCGTAAAAGGATCACCGCACTTAATTTAATTTATTTATCGACGAGTAATTCTAATCGGCATCGAAATATCTTTTGATCATTATAAACTCCAAAATATTTATTAACTTGGCTAAAAAAGCCTCCGAGCTAAAATCCAAAATACACACAAAAACATAAAGTGTACTTTAAAATTATGGGTCTCTTCACATGCACCCTCACTATGTGAATTGTACATCAGAGGAAGCAAGCGAATCAAGAGGAAACTGAATAAAAGGACAAATAAGAGAAAGGAACAACACGATGTCTTCGTTGTCTCCGAAGGACATGCCTATAAGGATCTGCCTTTTCCTCTAAGTATATGAGTCTAAGGATCTGACTCTGTTTATCTGCCTGCAAGGATTTACCTCTAAAGATAAGACTACTCTAAACTTCATACTACTCTTGCCAATAATGCAACCCTATAATATGATTGGGTCTCACTCTAAACTTCATACTACTCTTGCCTCTAATTTTTAGCCTCTACCTCCAATAAAAGCAAAGCGACTGGCTTTGAGGAAAGTCAATGCCTCTAACGAAAAAGTCAACACACCATGAAAGTCAACTCAACATGAAAAAAAGTCAACTACGCTAATAAAAGTCATGACTCTGGGAGTTGACTCTAAAGACATGTTCTATACACGACTCAAAAACATAATATAATGAAGGTTCATTGCCTTTGATTTCGATACTGAAGTTTCAATTGACCATGCAGTTACTTTTGTCCACATTTGAATGGATTAAAGTGCCCAATCAATCACATTCTTAATTGCACCGAATTGAATATCACATCAAGCCAATACGGTCAAATTCAAATTCACGTCAACGGATCTATGCAATCAAATATATAACATCCTAGAATCAAAGCAATGATCAAAAATTGAATTTTAGTAACTGACAATAAATGAACCATAAAACAACAGTCAGAAATTCAAAGCCTAAGAAAAAAAAGAGAACAAATTCAAAGCAACCGTCGACTGAGCATCTAGAAAGAAAAATCAATGCAACGATCCTTATAACTTGAATGCAACAGGAAGATTAGAAAATTGAACTAACCTAAAGTAAATAATCTGAATGTTGGAGGAAGAAGAAAAAAGAAGCAATTTGAAAAGCTTAAATTGTTGACATCTCTAAATGGTTCTCACCACTTGAGGAACTATACATAATACAAAGAAACATGAAATAAAATATACGAGGTGAATATCAATCATCAAATACTTATATATTTTTTTTTTTTTTTGCACTCAATTGTAATTTCATTCTAGTTGTAATAAGTCTATGAGCAACACTGTAAACATCCTCCAGTGAAAGTAATCCCCAAATAGAAACTAAACACTTGTGTAACCTGGCCGATATTGGTTGTATATCGTCAACGAATTATGGTTATGAAGTTGGGATGTTGAGAAGACCTAACTTGTAATGTTAAGGGGGTTGTAATTTGGTTTGATTTACTAGATTAAGTCCTTTTGGTTGAAAAGACTAGACGTAGCTACCGGGTTGGTGGCGAACCAGGATAAATTTATTGTGTTATCCCTCTTCCCTCTGCTTACTAACTATGTTTTTTACTTGTTTTATTTTCACCATTCAAGAAGTTATAGACCTGAACAATTTGCCTCTGGAAGAATTTGATGAGCTTCCTCTGGTATCATGAAACTGAACTATTAAAGATGAGCCTAAGAAAAAGCAAAGGATGATTTAGAAGCATAGGAACTATCCTTCATTTCAAGTTGAACTCAATGCATTGGCACAAAAAAAGATCATTTCCAAAAAGGATTTCAAGAAGTAATAGATTAAAGAAAAAGGTACTAACAAGAAGAAACCCACTTGTTTTGAATACAATGAACTAGGAATTTTCAAAGTAGATTGTCCAAAGCTTGAGAAAAGGAACCACATGAAATAATCCAAAACCAGGAAGAAAAGGGTCTGATCACATAGGATGATACATATGATGATGAAGAAATGGAAAACTTGGCTCTAATGGCTAACATAAACTCTAACTCAGAATAAAAGGAGGAAATGGAGTTATTTTCTGATCTAATTGGTAGTGAATTAATAACTGCTCCGAATGATTTTTAGAATGCAAATCAATCTGCCTCTTCAAAGCTAAAAAAAAATAAAGAAAGCTTAAAAGGGTTTGATTGAGAAACATAATTCTCTACATGCCGATTTTGAAGATTTAAAAAGAGAAAAATTAACTCTGAATGAAAGAGTTTTGAAACCATCACATGATAAGGTATAAAACTTGCTAAATATGAATTGGCATTCCAAGATTTTCTAGCAAATGGAATAGATATAAGCAAGCAAGCTTTAATGATCATGGTGTTAGCAGAAATGGAAAATATAGGAATTGAGTTTGTAGAATCAACAAAAAATTTTCAAATTAATTCCATATAATTCTATGTGTGCATTTTGTCATAAAAGGGCCACAATAGATTAATTTGTCCCATGCAAAAAACATGAAAAGACAAGAAATCTATTAAGACTAACAAACCAGGACACAACAAGATTTGGGTACCTAAACACAAACTAATTCCTCTTAAAGGTGTCCTTAGCAGCATAATTAAAACCACCAATTATGGTACTTGGATAGTGGCTGTCAAGACACATGACAAGAGAGATTCTATATTCCAAGACCCGATATGAAGAAAGGAGGAACAGTAGGCTCCGGAGGCAACCAGAAAAGGAAGGATATATGAGTTCTGGTACAATTGGTAATGGCTCATCACCCTCTATTAAAAATGTTTTATCTGTTAAAGGACATAACCATAACTTACTGAGCATTAGTCAATTAAGCGATTGTGGGTATATGTTGTCTACAATCAAAAGTCCTGTAGGGCAACAATCAAACTGATTAGGCAGTACTTCTTGCTGGTCAAAGGTATAATAACTAGTACAAAATAAATCTTTTTAATCTAGAAAACAAGAGGTCAAGTGTCTTATATCTATTATTGAGGAACAATTGACTTGGCACAAGAGATCCGGTCATGCTAATTTGAGATTAATCTCTAAATTGAGCAAATTGGAACTGGTTAGAGGGCTGCCAAATCTCAAGTACAAAATAAGAAGTTTTCGTGAAGCATGCCATAGAGAAAAAAAAATTAAGAGTTCTTTTCTCTTCAAAAAGATTTGTTTCCACAACAAGACTCCTTGAGCTTTTATACATAGACTTGTTATTGTTTGGTCTAGTTAAAACTCCCACCGTCAATGGTAAAAAATATGGACCTGTTGTTGTTGATGATTAAACTAAATGGATATGGGTAAAATTCATAAGACACAAGGATAAGTCATATAAGGCATTCACTAACTTTTGTAAGCAAATGCAAAATGAAAAATGCCTTCAATCACAATAGTTCGTAGTGATCATGGTGGTGAGTTTGAAAAACTCCCTTTTGAAAAACTTCTATGAAGAGAATGAAATCCTACATAATTTGTCTTTCTACTAGAACACCTTAATTGAATGGTGTTGTAGAAAGGAAAAAATAGATCTCTTCAAGAGATGGCACACAACATGATTAATGAAATGTGTTGCAAAGCACTTCTGGATAGAAGTAGTGAATATTGCATGTTATGCTTAGAATATAGCGTGGACCAGACCTATTCAAACAAGACTTGTTATGAACTTTGGAAGGGTAAAAAAGCCCAACATTTCCTATTTTAGACAATTTGGTTGTATTTGTGATATTTTAAATAACAAAGAAAAGCTTGGCAAATTTGACTCAAAATTAGAGAAGTGCATCCTCTGAAAGGTCTAAAGCTTATAAAGTATATAATTGGAAACTTGGATTGTGGAAGAGTCAATCAATGTTAAGTTTGATGGCAAACAACTTGACTTTAAATGGTTGGAGCAAGATGATGATTTTGTCGAAAACTAGAAGCACTAGAAGTAGAAGAACAAGAAAATAAAAGGATAATAGCAAACCAAAAGATATTAGGAGACCAGAAGAACAAAAAGAATCAAAGGAATCCAAAATTGGATCGAAATACAAGTCATCACATCCAGACTTACTTATACTTGGAAAAGCAAGTTATATTTGAAGACCATATCAACCTAGAAATTTACATCACTATTTAGTTTACTTTCTCATATTGAACCAACCTCTAAATTTGAAGCTTTATCAGACAATGGTTGGATTCTATCAATGCAGGAAAAATTTGAATGAATTCAAGAGAAACGAGGTCTGAAATTTTGTTCCAAGACCAGATGATAAGAAAGCCCATAGGAACAAAGTGGTGTTCATAAATTTTATAGCAAATGAATGTAAAAAATGGTTTTTTTAAATGGTTACATAAATGAAAAAAGTTTATGTCAAACAACCCCTGGTTTTGAAAATTCTGAGTTTCCAGAATATATCTTCAAACTTAGAAAATATATGTATGGTTGAAACACGCACCTAGAGCTTGGTACAAGAGACTAAGCCATTACTGCTAGAAAATGGTTGAAAATAGGGCAAGTTGACACAACCTTGTTTATAAAATCAGTTACAAATGATATTCTTATAATTCAAAATTATGGTGATGATATAATACTTGGATCTACTAAATGGCAAGCCTTGCCAAGACTTTGCTGAGTTAATGAAACATGAATTCCAAATGAGCAAGATATGAGAATTAAAGTTCTGCTTTGGAATTCAGATTCAAATGAAGCAGAATCGTGTTTTGATTCATCAGACTAAGTATGCAAAAGAACTTATCAAGAAGTTCAAGATGAATGAATGCAATTCAATGAACACTCTATTGCATTCAACCTACTCATTAGACAAAGATCAGCCAGACAAGAAGGTTGATCAGAAAACCTTTAGAGCAATGATAGGTTCTTACAATATCTAACTGCATCTAGGCCCTGATATTATGTTTAGTGTGTGCGTGTCAGGTTTCAGGCATATCCAAAGAATCCTACTTAATGAGTACATGTTAGAGGAATACTTTGATGTTGACTATGCAGTATACAAACATGAAAGAAAAAGCACCAATGGAAACTGCGTTTTCCTAGGTGGCAATCTGATCTCAGGGTGCAACAAGAGGCAAAACACCATTGCTTTGTCAACAACATAAGCATAATATATCTCAACAACATGATGCAATACTCAAATCCTATTGCTGAAGCATTAGCTTGAAGATTACAAGCTCCATGATAGTAAATGTCCTATATTCTATTATAACACTTTTGCCATATGTTTAACTGAATATCCAATTATGCACTCTAGTACTAAACACATAGAAATAAATCATCCCTTCATACGAGACTTTGTCAAGAAGGGAACTTTAAATATTAAGTTTGTTGAAATTGAGCATTAGGGAAAACATTCGAACAAAAACTCCTTCATGTAGACAAGTTTGAATTTATAAAAGAAAAATCTGAAATATTGTTTACTTAACTGAATAATGATTAGGATTTGCTTGTGACTTTCATCTGGAAAAATAGAGTTTCTAAGTTTATATATATATGCTATGCTCCAATTACTGATATAATTTCAAATATGTATGTAATAATTCAGAAATATTCACCCTTTTTTCAGACAAAAAATGAGAGAAAAACTTTTGAGAACAATTTTAAATAGCCCTAATTCATTATTTTTAAAACCTGTCAAATAGTGATAGTTCTTTTAAAATTCAGAACATTACTCTAAATTGTTACTGTTAAATATGCTTAGAGTTAAGGAGAGCCCTTATGCTTTAATGTTATGCCTTATTATCTTTGTTAAATTGTCACACAAAAAAAAAATGTTTTGTCATAATAAAAATGGGGAGATTGTTAGAACCAAAATGGTTTGGAGAACAATTCCTTACCTTGTTTTGATGATGACATAAGGTACTTTGTGGAATAATTTAATACACTAATGATTTAATTGAGTATGCAAAAAAAAATAAGCTAGAAGAACCCAAAATTAGAGGAAACGACCAAATTTAGGATGCACCGAAGTTTAGAGGATGCGCGTTGGATCTGCGGGAGCGCGTCCACCAGAGGATAACACTTGATGATACCACAAGAGGATACCACCAGATGAAACCACAAGAGGATATCACCAAAGGGTACCACAAGAGGAAGTGACTAAAGGAAGTCACTTGAAGAAAAAAAAAATTAGAGGAAAGAAACAACACGCTCTTTTTGTTGTCTCCAAATGAGATACTTCCAAGGATTTTCCTTTGCCTGTAAGTATCCTATAATAATCTGCCTCCAACAAAGCAACTCAGAAGCAAGCATCTAACTCTGTTATACAATGTTAACTCTGTATTTACTAAGTTGCCTCTAGCCAGTAATTCAACACCAGATTGGGTCTAACTCTAAACCTCACACTATTTTTGACTCTGATTTTTAGACTCTATCTCCAACCAAAGCAAAGTGCCTATGATGAATGCCAATGTCTCAAATAAAAAAGTCATTGCAACATGAAAATACAACTTAATATCAAAAAGTCAATGACTTTAACTATGATAAAAGTGATGACTCTGAAAGCTGACTCTGAAGACACGATCTACACACGACTAAGAAACAAAATCTGATGAAGGCTCACTACCTCTGATTGGGATTCTGATGCTGAAGATTCAAATGACCAAAAAATTACTTTTGTGTGCACTTGAATGGATTAAAGTGCCCATTTAGTTACATTCTTAGTTGCACCGAATTGAATTTCTCATCAAATTGAATTTGGTCAAGTTCTAATTCACCTCAATGGATCTATGCAATCAAAGATATAACATCCTAGAATCAAAGAACCATTCAAGAATTAAATTTCAGTAACTGACAAGAAATGAACCATAAAACAACAATAAAAAAATTCAAAGATGAAGAACAAAGAACAAATTCAAAGCAACAGTCGATTAAGTATTTGGACAAAAATCAAAGTTCATTAGGACTTGAAAGCAACGCGAAGATTAGAAAATTGAAGTAACGTGAAGTAAGTAAATCTAACGTTGGAAGAAGAATAAGAAGAACCAAATTAGATTAGAATAAACCTTGTAAAGAACCAAATGACCTAAAATATTAATCAATTGAAACTTTGGCACATATTGGACGAACGTCATTGATTTAGAACCAAAGTGGATTAGAATGAACATAGTAAAGCCCAGATTGACATAAAATTTTAATCCATTAAATCTTTTGCACTAATTAGGAAACTACATTGATTTAGAACCACAATGGGTAAGAATAAACCTAGTGAAGACCAAAAATGACCTAAAATATTATTCTATTGAGAACTTTTGCACTAATTAAACCAACTACATTGATAAAGCACAAAAATGGATTAGAATAAACATAGTAAAGCCCTAAATGAACTCAAATATTCATCCGTAGAACATTTGCACTTATTGACAAACTACATTAATTTTGAACAAAAAACTACTAGAATAAACCTAATAAAGACCAAAATGACCTAAAATATTAATCCATTTAAAATTTTGCACTTATTGGATAAACTACATTGTTTTAGAACCAAAACATACTAGAATAAAGCTAGTAAAAAACCAAAATGACCAAAAATATTAATCTATTGAGACTTTTGCACTTATTGACAAACTACATTAATTTAGAACAAAAAACTACTAGAATAAACCTAATAAAGACCAAAATGACCTAAAATATTAATCCATTTAAGCTTTTGCACTTATTGGATAAACTACATTGTTTTAGAACCAAAGCATACTAGAATAAAGCTAGTAAAAACCAAAATGACCAAAATATTAATCTATTGAGACTTTTGCACTTATTGCACAAACTACATTAATTAACAACCAAAATGGACTCGAATAAACCTAGTAAAAATCAAAATAACCTACAATATTAATCCACTGAGACTTTTGAACTTATTGGACCAACTAAATTGATTGAGAAACAAATTGGACTAGAATAAACCTATTAAAAACCCAAATGACTTGAAATATTAAATCCATTGAGACTTTGGCACTTATTGGACCAACAACATTAAATAAGAACCAAAGTGGATTAGAATAAACCTTGTAAAGAACCAAATGGTCTAAATTATTAATCCATGAGACTTTTGCACTTATTGGACGAACTACATCAATTTAGAACCAAAATAGATCCGAATAAACATAGTAAAGCCCAAAATGGCCTAAAATATTAATCCATTAAGACTTTTGCACTTATTGGACAAACTACATTGATTTAGAACAACAATGGCAAAGAATAAACCAAACGAAGATAAAAATGACCTAAAATATTATTCTATTGAGAGTTTTGCACTAATTAAACCAACTACATTGATTATCAACCAAAAAATATTAGAATAAACATAGTAAAGACCCAAATGATCTAAAATATTAATTTGTTGAGACATTTGCACTTATTGGACGAACTGCATCGATTAAGAACCAAAATATAGTAGAATAAACACAATAAAGACTAAAATAACCTAAAATATTAATCCATTGAGGACTTTTGAGCTTATTGGACAAACTACATAGTTTAGAACCAAAATGGACTAGAATAAAGCTAGTGAAGACAAAAATGACCTGAAATATTACCATATTGAAACTTTTACCCATATTGGACAAACTACATTGATTAAGAACCAAAATGAACAAAAATAAAGGTTGGAAAAACCCAAATTACCTGCAATATTAATCCATTAAGACTTTTGCACTTATTGGATCAACTACATTGATTAAGAAACAAATTGGAGTAGAATAAACCTGTAAAGACCAAAAATGACCTAAAATATTAATCCATTGAAAACTTACATACTTATTGGATAAACTACATTACCAAAAATGAATTGTTATAAACCTCGTAAAGAACCTAATGACTTAAAATATTAATCCACTGAGAATTTTACACTTATTGGACAAAAATACATTGATTAAAACCAAAATGGACTATAATTAAAACATATTAAAAACTAAAATGACCTAAAATATTAATCCATTGAGACTTTTGAAATTTTTAGGCAAACTACATAGATTTAGAACAAAAAATGGACTAGAATATAGCTAGTAAAGACAAAAATGACCTAAAATATTAATTCGTTAAGATTTTTGCACTTATTCGATGAACTACATTGATTAACAACCAAAATGGACTAGAATAAACATAGTAAACACTAAAATGACTTAAAATATTAATATATTGAGACTTTTGGAACTTATTGGACAAACTACATAGTTTTAGAAAAAAAATGGCCTAGAATAAAGCTAGTAAAGACAAAAATAACCAGAAATATTAATGAATTGAAACTTTACAACTTATTGGACAAACTACATTAATTAAGAATAAAAATGGGACTAGAAGAAAGAAAGGAAAGACCAAAATGACTTACAATATTAATCCATTGAGACTTTTGCCCTTATTGGACTAACTACATTGATTATGAAACAAAATGGAATTGAATAAACCTAGTAAAGACAAAAATAATCTAAAATATTAACCCATTGAAATTTAAGAACTTATTGGACAAACTACATTGATTTTAGAACCAAAAAGTATCAGAAATAAACCTAGTAAAGACAAAAATCATCTAAAACATTAATCCATTGAGACTTTTGCACTTATTGGATGAATTAGAATGATTGTAGAACAAAAAATGGACTAGAATAAACCTGGTAAAGACCAAAATGATTTAAAATACTATTCCATTGAGACTTTTGCACCTATTAGGCCAACTACCCTTGATTCAGAACTAAAATGGACAAGAATAAACCTGGTAAATACGAAAATGACCTACAATATTAATCTATTGAGACTTTAGCACATATTGGACCAACTACATTGATTAAGAACAAAAATGGATTAGAATAAACCTAGTAAAGACTAAAATGACATACAATATTATTCCATTGAGAGTATATAACTTATTGGACCAACTACATTGATTAAGAACAAAATCGATTAGAATAAACCTTGTAAAGACTAAATGAACTTATACTTTAATCCGTTGAGAATTTTTGAACTTATTGGACAAAATACATAGTTTTTAGAACCCAAAATGGACTAGAAAATAGCTAGTAATGACAAAAATTACCTAAAATATTAATCCATTGAAACCTTTGCACTTATTGAATGAACTATATTGATTTAAGAACCAAAACGGACTAGAATAAACCTAGGAAATACGAAAATGACCTAACAATATTAATTCTGTGAGACTTTTGCATTCATTTGGACAAACTACATTGATTAAGAAACAAAATGGACTAGAATAAACCTAGTAAATACCAAAATGACCTAAAATATTATTCCATTGAAAGGTATGCACTTATTGGACAAATTACATTGATTAAGAGCAAAAACGAATTAGAATAAACCTAGTAAAGACTAAAATGACCTAAAATATTAATTTATTGAGGCTTTGGAACTTTTTTTGAAAAACTACATAGTTTTAAAACCAAAATGGACTAGAATAAAGTTAGTAAAGACAAAAATGACCAAAAATTATTATATGTTGAAACTTTTGCACTTATTGAACGACCTACATTGATTAAGAATCCCAATTGGACTAGAATAAACCTATTAAAGACCAAAATGTTCTAAAAATATTAATCCATTAAGACTTTTGCTCATTTAGAGCAACTACATTGATTAAGAAAGAAATTGGAGAAGAATAACCTAGTAAATACAAAATGACCTAAAATATTCGAATCAATTGAGACTTTTGCACTTATTGGACCAACAACATTTATTAATAACCAAAATGGATTAGAATAAACATAGTAAAGCCCAAAATGACCTAAAAATATTAGTCATCAAGACTTTTGCACTTATTGGACTAACTTCTGTGATTAGACCACAATGTACAAGAATAAACCTATTGGCAGAAGAATGAACTAAAATATTATATCAATTGAGACCTAATTAAACCAACTACGTCAACTACGAACTAATGGATTTGAATAAACATTGTAAAGACCTACATGAAATAATCTATTTCGTTCAGAACATTGCACTTTATTGGAAACACTACATTGATTAAGAACTAAAAATGAAATAGGATAACATAGTAAAGACTAAAATGACCAAAAAAAGTAAACACTTTGAACTTATGGACATACCATGCAGTTTTAGAACCCAAATGGACTAGAATAAACTTAGTAAAATACCAAAATGACCTAAAATAATTAATCCATTGAGACTTTTGCACATTATTAACAGAAGTACTTTGATGAAGAATCCATTAAACTAGAATAAACCAAGTAACGACCAAAATAACTAAAAATATTAATCCATCGAAACTGTTGCACTAATTAGACCAGCTACATTGATTAGTACCAAAATCGATTATAATATACCTTGTAAAGAACAGAATGACTTAAAATATTAATCCATTGAGACTTTTGCACTTATTGAATAAACTACATTGATTATGAACCAAATTGGAATAGAATAAACACAGTGAAGACTAAATGACCTAAAATTTAATCCACTGAGAATTTTGAACTTTATTTAGACAAACTAAATAGTTTTAAAACCAAAATGAAATAGAATATATCTAATAAGACAAAATAACCTAAATATTAATCCACTTATCTATTTGCACTTATTGGAAGAACTACATTGATTAAGAAACAAAATGGAGTAAAATAAACATAGTAAACACTAAATGACCTTAAATATTAATCCATTGAGACTTTCGAACTTATTGGAGAAAAACTACATAGTTTTAGAATTCAAAATCAAATAGAGTATAGCTAGTAAGAGAAAAATGACCTAAAATATTAATCCATTTAGATATTTGCTCTTATTGGATGAACTACATCGTTAAGAACGAAAAATAGACTAGAACCAAACATAGTAAAGACTAAACTAACCTAAAATATAATGCCATTGAGACTTTAAACTTTATTGGACAAAAACTACTGTATTCAAAACCATATAGACTCTAGAATAAAGCTATTAAAGACAAAAATAACCTAAATTATAAATCCATTAAAACTTTTGCACTTATGGACAAATTACATTGATGAGAACCAAATAATGTACTAGAATAAACCTAGGAATTACCAAAATGATAAACAATATTAATCCATAGACTTTAACAGTTATTTATACCACTACCATTGGTTAAGACTAAAAATGCATTAGAATAAACCTAAAAGCCTAAATGACTAAAATATTAATAATGGACAATTTTGAACGTATTTGACAAACTACATAGTGTTGACAACCACATACATTTGATATAGAACTTATGACAAACACATAGTTGGATATAGACCACAATGGAAAAGAATAAATCTATGAAGCAAAATGACCTAAAACTGTTATTCTATTAAGAGTCTTTTTCTCTAATTCGAAACTACATGATTAAGACAACTACAATAAACCTAATAAGACCAAAATACTAAAAAGTTAGTTCCGATGAACTTTTGCACGATATAAACTATATTATTAAGAACCAAAATGACCTACAAATATCTTGTGAGTTTTTCACTATTGGCAACAACGTTGATTAAGACACAACGGACTAGAAACTACCTAGTAAAGACCAAATGACTAAAATATTAATTCATTAGACGTGCACACTTAATATGACAAACTACATTGATAAGAACCAAATAGATGAATAACTAGTAAGACTAAAATGACCTAATATAATGCATGAGAATTTTGAACTTATTTGACAAACTAAATAGTTTTAACACCAAAAATGGCAGAAATAGCTAATAAAGAAAAAAAATGACATAAAATAGTAATCCATTAAGATATTTGCACTATTGGATAAACTTCATCTATTAAGAACCAATGGACTAGAAATAAACATAGTAAAGACTAAATGACCTAAATTAATCAATGAGACTTCGAACTTATGAGAAACTACATAGTTTAGAACAAAATCTTCAATAATTCTAGTAAGAGAAAATGACTACATATTATCCATTTAGACATTGCTAACTTATGGACAACTACATTGATAAAACGATTAATAGACTAGAAAAACCTAGTAACACTAAAATTACCTACAATTTTAATCCATTGAGACTTTAACTTATTGGACCAACTGCATAGTTAGAACCAAATGACCTAGAATAAACCTATTACAGATTAAAATGACCTAAATTATAAAATCCATTTAAACTTTTGCACTTATTGGACAAATAACAAGTTGATAAGACCAAAATGGACTAGAATATTGCTAGGAAAGAACCAAAATGATAAACAATATTAATCCATTGAAGACTTAACAGTTATTATAGGAACTACATTGATTAAGACCCAAATGAATTAGAATAAACCTTGTTAAAGCCTGAAAATGACCTAAAATATTAATTTCATGGAAGATTTTGAACTTATTGAACAAACTACATAGTTTTATAACCAAAATGGACTAGAATGAAGCTATTAAATACAAAAAATTCTCTGAAATATAAATCCATTGAGAGTTTTGCACTTATTGGACAAACAACATCGATTAAGAATCAAAATGGACTAAAATAAACCTAGGAAAGACCAAAATGACCTACAATATTAATTCGATGAGACTTTTGCACTTATTGGACAGACTGCATTGATTAAGAAACAAAATGGACTAGAATAAAGCTTATAAAGATCAAAATGACCTAAAATATTAATCCATTGAAACTTACGCACTTATTGTACAAAGTACATTGATTTAGATCCAAAATGGATAATAATAAACCTAGTAAAGACCAAAATGACCTAAATTATTAGTCCATTGAGAATTTTGCACTTATTGGATGAATTACATTGATGTAGTGCAAAAATACACTAGAATAAATCTAGTAAAGACCAAATGACCTAAAATATGATTCCATTGAAACTTTTGCACCTATTGGACCAAATACATTGATTAAAAACCAAAATGGACTTGAATAAACCTAGTAAAGACCAAAGTGACCTACAATATTAATCCATTGAGACTTTAGCACTTATTGGACCAATGATTCGTTGTCGCACACAGGTCAAGTACAATTGATAAAATGTAAATAGAGGTAATAACTCGAGTCGCTTCGCAAGGCTTTTGATATAATAATATTAATCGAATTGAAAGTTGAAATTAGAAAGAGGGTTTTTTAGTTTTTTGTTTTAATAGATGACCAAAACGATTAATCTACTTATTCGAGTTTCGAACCTATCATAGATTCTATCAATGAGTTTAATTTCTGATTCGTGATTCTATTCTTATTTAACTATAGAATTTCTGAATTACATTGATGTAGTGCAAAAATGCACTAGAATAAATCTAGTAAAGACCAAATGACCTAAAATATGATTCCATTGAGATTTTTGCACCTATTGGACCAAATACTTGATTAAAACCAAAATGGACTTGATAAACCTAGTAAAGACCAAGTGACCTACAATTATTAATTCACATTGAGATTTAAGCACTTATTGGACCAATGATTCGTTGTCGCACCACAGGTCAATACAAGTGATAAAATGTAAATAGAGGGTAATAACTCGAGTCGTTTCGCAAGGCTTTTGATATAATAATATTAATCGAATTGAAGTTTGAAATTAGAAAGTGGGTTTTAGTTTTTTTGTTTACAGATGACCAAAACGATTATCTACTTATTCGAGTTTCAACCTATCATAGATTCTATCAATTGAGTTAATTTCTGATTCGTTGATTCTATTCTTATTTAACTATAGAACAGCATAATTCGAAACCTATCAAACATGCATAATAAACTCTATGTGAATTCGGTTTCTTAATGGATTAAGCATCACATCATCAAATTACAATTAACATCAAGACATCACAAAATATAATTTAATTAATTAGAACCAAACCAAATTTTTTAAATGAATTTAATCGATCCTATCGAAATTCAATTTAAGCAATCAGAATAATAATATAATCAAATAAACAGAGATAGAATCATGAAGCAAAATTGATAGTGTAACTTGAATCTCAAGGTGTTGATGAAACTCTGAACTCGTGGACTAATTTTATAAATGCAAAGTGGTGAGAGAAAAAAAAAATTTCTTGCCCATGAATTTTTTTTTTTATCAAAACCAAGGCAAACAAGATGACAAGTTAACTAAATAATGCATCATAAGTGATAGAGTTCTCCTAGGATATAAAATTCTCTCAAAGTGTTTGGGCTACTTTTTACACTCAAAGCTTATCATGAAAGCTACCACTACCATAGGCTTGACAAGCCTCTATAATCTATATTGGAAATACATGCACATAATGATCAAAAGGTCTTTATTCAAGTTGTAACGTGGTCAAGGTAAAGGTGAGATAATCTTAAGGAAACTAGGGCTAAAAATCAAAGAGGATAAAGGAGTAATGATTAAGAGAGAAAAACAAAATTAAGAAGTAACTCAACAAAATATCATTGACTTTTATTTTCACACTCTCTTTGCTCACAACACAACCATTTTCCTCATTTTATTCCTTTTTTTTTTCTTCCTTTTTTTTATTTTTTTTTTGTAATCCTCAAATTTAAACAAAAAAGTTGAACACCCCTACACGTATTTAAGAAAAGACTCCTTTATCCCCCAAGATTGGGTCAATTTATTGTTTTTCACTTTTAGAATTGTAATGAGCTATATAACAAAGAATAGGATAATTAGGCTCAAAGGAGCGTAAACAGATAGATAATTGTAGGGTAAGCTTATTTGACTAGTAGTTTAATCAAGAAACAAATGCTTAGATCATTTCAATATATGCATGCAAACAAGAGTCAAGTCAAGTTCTGGCATAACTAGAAATCATGAGTGAGATAACACACAAGAAAACAAAAGATGGAAAAATGTATTCCATCAAAATAAGGCTAAAAAATCTCACAA
>PGWS01000474.1:15000-17684 GCA_002896235.1 Cicer reticulatum | reverse complement strand
AATCAATTAGGTAACTCTTAGCAAGTGCTACGAGTGCTTCGTACTATATAGAAGTATTGGAATTTTTCCTCTTCTTTATATCATATAACAATTTTTTTTACGATTCTGCTAATCCTTATGCTCTAACTAGTCTTAAAATTCTTTAAATTACAGGAAGAAAAGATACCTAAGAAATAACTTCAAAAGAAAGAAAGGGAAATAAGAGGGTTTTTTTTCTCCTTACACTATTTGATCAAGGAGAAGGCGGGGGACCAGTAAAGCATCAACCATTTAAACGGATCCATCTTTTCTTAGTCCGATTCTTATATGTTGGGTGCCTCTTCCTCTTCCGCAGATTCGGATTAGTGACTAGGGACCTAGCTAGGCTCCTTGTCTTTACCCCAGAGATCTCCCTGCCCTTTCGATCTTACTTATTAACTTATTCTCTAATCCACCTATGGGCATATTCCTTCCACTAGGGTTGCTTCATTCTGACCTATCTCAACAAGCCCATCTAAGAGCCTATTGAAATTCTATCAATGGCACAGCGTCCGATTCGATCACTCTATCGAGTAGAAGTACAGGGATGATTCAATCGATTCCTAAGACCTTGAAGGGCGAAAGCCCAATCGAACATCAATCACTTCACGGACGCTATTGATTGAGTAGCCAACCCCAAAACGCAAGAATCAAGGGGAGCGGAAAGAAGCTTCACCGATTCCGACTCTAATCTCAGGCTTCATTGGTAAGGTAAGGAAGCTCCGCAGCTCCAACATCGAATCGGGCAATTCCTCTTCCACCCTTTGTGACATCAAACAAACAAAGCAGTTGAGCACGGAAGACTTTTCGGAGATTACTTGTCATAGGCAAGTAGCGCCCAATCGAGCGAGAGAAGATAGGGAGCATCGAAGACCAAGAGAAGAGGATGTGAACTGGCTTGGTCTCGTGATCTCATCTACGCAAATGTTCAGATCTTTCTTTGAAGGCCGGGCCGGTTTCCCAAGGCAATTCAAGGTGGCACGTAACCAACCCCAAAGGAAAAGAGGATACCGAGTGAACCCGCTTGCCCGAGTCCGAGTTGACGAGGTGAAAGAGTTCAGGACTAGAGACAGTTCAGGCCAGGCCGGTGGAAGCCAATGAAAAGGGAGAAGCGTTCAACCACTAGAGCAGAAAGCCGAGTAGAAGAGATAGCCCTTCTCTTCTATGATTCGGCCCGTGAAAGAAGCCATCTCTCTATGGGATTGGGAAAGATCAAATGGAGCAAGCCCTCCTCAAAGCCTATTTTCAAGCTTCCGAGGGAAAGTAGCCCTGATTGCTATATCAACATTCATCCAGAGAAAAAGAACTGTCCCCTGACCATACATTGGAGTCTACCGGTAGGGAAACCGGCCATGGCAAGGAGGCTAGAGGAAGGAAACTGCTCAAGTGAGCTTGAAAGCAACAAGGGCAGTGGGTGCAGTTCCCACGCGGGGAGAACGTTCATAAGTAGAGCTGCTCACTGCAGTTCCAGGAGATAATTTTTTTAATAATCTGTTCTCAAAAGCACGATGAGCTATGAAGAAAGAGCAAGAACCCGGCCCAGAGCGTCTGGCTGAACTTTACCTAGCTCGAGCGACAGGGCGGTATTGATCAAGGGATACCGGAAAGAGGCAACAACAGAACCTCCGGTTTAAGCTTTTCCATGTCGGGGCGAGGTCAATCGAGGGTTTTGGGTCAGGAAACTCGAGTGCCCCCTTCAAAAGTAAGGTGTCGGGAATGCAACCAGTGAGGTGACCCGTTAGGGCGGATGAAATAATGTATCCTGTGAGCAGCGTCAAAGGCCTCTGTAGGCCCTCAAAACAGGAATTTTTGTCCGTGTAATTCGCATTCGTTTTGGCTATCACGAAACTCTTTATCCCTAATAGGAGAACTCCCTTTAGAGGAAGGATACAAAGACCAAGCCCTGTCTTTCTCTCTTTAAAAAGGGCATATGGGGCAGGCAGAAGGACTATTTTTGGGGACTAATCTGGTAAGATGAGGAAGGAGAGGCCTTAATTGTCTATCCAAGGTCCGCCTTGGGTGGATTGGCGAATTTCAAGGCGGTGGGAATGATCCGAAGCCCCTATGTTAAATTTTCGTAAGGTAACTAAGGTTTACATAATTTCTTCAGTAGTGCAGTTACCTTGCAGCTCTATCTATCGGGTAGTCAGTTCTCTTGGTAACAAAAGCGGTAACTAATTCCCTGCTGGTGGCCGATCCTCGTCGAGCGGTGGAACCGGCTGGTTAATGGATCAATTGCTTGCCTGTCTCTCTTCTCTGTTCAACCATCGAGAATCCGCAGTTATCTTTGCTCATTGGGTGGAATAATAGGCGAAGGAATCCTTTCTATTGAATAAGGGCTTTGAGAAGCAGGCCATTCCGTTCCAGTTAGCACTAGTAATACCGTATCCCGCTTTTCCGATAGCAAAGGGCCTTCTAATTAGCGTGCTTAACCCGGCAAGATCCGAGATCAGACCTAGTCCTGCTGACCCGCTACCCTTGAAAACTTACTTTTTGCCACCTTACGACTGGTGTGAAGGAACTTATTGCACATATTTAACATGGGGAAGGAAAGAGGAGGGAATAAAGCATATTTTAGGCATCGACTAGGTTGCCAATCAGATAAAGGCAATGAAATTGCAAGAGGATCCGCAATGGCTTGCTAGCGAGCTTGCTTCCGTTACAGA
>PGWS01000474.1:0-10000 GCA_002896235.1 Cicer reticulatum | reverse complement strand
CTGTAGCTAGTCGTAGAGCATATTATAGCTGCTATCGGATCAGAGGTTCGGGGGATTTTGAACTATATTATTATTAAATTTATATTAATTTTATTCTGTTGGATCTCTTGCTTTCAAGTTCTCTTAGTTTCTATGTAACTCAATCAGGACGTAGATGTAGATACGGATAGGGGTAAACCGGGTAACCAATCCCGGTGGCTGGATGACTCCTTCACCCTTAGATCGCAAGACTAAGGCCAACGAGGCGGAACCTCGGTGGCGTGATAGGCTGGTTCTCTCACCAGGGTCAGTCCTATCACAAAATTTTAGTTTATAACCTCACTCTGCTTGTAAGGCAGAGCCCTATGTTAGTCAAATAGGCACCCCCCGGTTTCTTAGTGAAACTCATCAAGGTGAGGTTTGGTGGCTAGCTTATAGCTATTCTATCACTCAGGGATCCAGAATGGGAGCAACTGGGGGTGACGCGGAAGCCACCCGGGTGGGGTAAGATATGATATCAAGCGGCCTCATGCAGGTAACCAAACCTGCGTAGGAAGCTTATCTATTTAGATAATAGGCTTCCATCTGGAAAACTTTTTTTATAGGATATCTATAGTTAGACTCATCCAATGGTGGAAGATCTTTCGGCTACTAAAAGTCAATGTGTAATAAGTTGATTTTAGTAGTCACTGATGGTCTAACCTAACCAAGGAGCTCTGTATCGGAGCATACCTCTTTGCCAAGCAGGTAGTTTGAATCGCCGGTCAGGCGCTCTGTTTACTGCTTGATATCTGAAGCAGTGCGCAGTAACACTTCAACAGGCGTACGGTGGGATTACCCCGTATGATATTCATACTAAACTATCTGTAACCCGTATATCACTCACTAGATCAGGTTACCCTAGGATCATACCCATCCTTTCATAGACAACAAATCTATATATAAAAGGGATGACAAAGCTGAATATGCTAGTTAACTCTACTTATCGTTCTTTAGTTTATCTAGAGCGATTAAGTTAGCAAAAACGGATTTCTCCGTCTTTGTTTGCTAGCATAACTGATCCTATGTCTGACGTTCAAAATTTTCAGAAGTCAGAGATTGGCTACGAGGTTAATACGTATAACTAGCCAATCGGTAACCTATATCAAGCCCTCTCACGCCCCTTTACCAGGAAATCTCGTGGGAACGACTTGGAAGGCTCTGCCAACGGATCGTAAGCGACCTGGTCAGTCTCGCCGTGAAAGAGCATAATTTGCCAATTTTACATCACAGTGACTCTGGTTCGCTATGCTCCGTTTATCGATGTCTGTTAACCCTGCATTAGCATTAGGAATGACGCAGAAGCTTACATCGAAAGGATCAGCAGCCTTTTTTATGGTCATCCATTACCACCTCGTGATGAATGGAATGATTGGCTATCCAATATATCAGCCAATAGTTATGTTACAATTCAATTTAGTATTCTTATGGAGTTTGACAGTACTGGTGACTTATTTTGCTATCCTGGCGGGTTCTCGATTCAGTTGAGTCTGGTGGCGGGCAAGAGGAGGGTGTTTGCCATAGGAAACTATGTCAATCAGAGGCTTCTCTCGACCTCTCCAGCCCCGAAATGAGGCTATTTTCCTTCTCTACGACCACAGACTGAAGTTAGAAGATCCACCGGAGATAGTCCTTTCTTTGACCTACCTTTGACTTTAGTGGGTTACGAATCCGCGGAGGCCGGAGGGACAAGTCTGCTAGTGACCAAGCATCGAGTCAAGATAGGAGCAACCCCCCATTCAAACCACCTATAAAACAAGTTTTCACTAGGTTTTTAATCTGGAAGGCGGGAAGAGCTCTATTGGAGCATTTGGGCGGGAAGCCTACAGTAAATGGGATCCGTTACTTGACTTGTGAAGCCCTGTGCTCGAAGCAAAATAAGATTACTTGCACAAAGAAAGTGACCAAAGAGATATTAAAAAACTTAGAAATAAAAAGGCGCAGAACGTTGCAGGAGTTCCCTGGAAGTCAGTCACTCTTGCCGATAGTCGGGCAATCAATCCATCCTTCGTCTCGGGCACAAAATAGGAACTCTTGTACTGGAAAAGAGAAGGACGCAATGCCTTTCTTTACTTACCCTTTCTTCTCTTATGTATGATATTTATTAGTGACCCAGTAATGCCCCATCAAAGAGCCTATTCGTCGTAAGCCCTTTTCACCCTCACAGCTGATTCGACGGGATGCGGATTCTCGAACAAGAACACATGTAGCTCCTTCTCAAAGACCGGATTCTCAAGCAGGGGTTTTGAAGCTTCTTCTATCATTCTCGGTATCAACAAATTACCTCCTCGTATTACGTATTAGAAAAAAAAGGTAACCAGATCTCCTCACAGGAGTTCTTTGCATTGGGCTCGCTCGGTTCGTCTTTCATTGTAGGAAAGCGTTTATGGAGCAGGAACTATTTTTAGAGGTCAGCCCGCTTTCTTTCTCTGATCCCCAATATGAGTGAGACCAAGATGCTGACTGGAGTGCCACAAATCAGCTGGTCATGTCATGGCTTCTAAATGCAATTTTTTCCTAAAATTTCTACCCAGTCTTATATTTAAGACATCGGCTAAACAGGTATGGTCTAGAGGAGCTAGATCCTTAAAGGCTATTCCTGACCGAAGGGCGATCAGCAGTCGGCCCATCATTTCCGTTTGGAAGAAAGGGGGATTCCTATGGGATTTACGGGAGAAGAGGTGGCAGGGGGTGCTAGACCCGTCAGACTCGCTATCGACTACTCAGAAAGAAAGACTAAAGCAAAAGAATGGATTAAGGTGATACTAAACACTTAGCCGCTTCCGATTTGGTTGGTTTTCAGTCTACCGTGTACGGTAGATAAAAGAATGCATGTTCACCCGGGCATTGAGTCACAGGGCCTATGCCTTATCTTCCTTAGTGATCTTTCTATCCAGGTTGCTTGCTCTGGGTGCAGCTATCACGCTTAGGCTGGTTGGAAGCAGTTCATTCCTCGTCGATGAAGCCGGCATTGCCTTTCCGTTCGGGGCCAACCAGACGATTAGTTTCCAATCGAAATGCTTATATAAGACGAATCCAATGAGCTAATGAGAAAGCGTCTGGAGTTACTTGTACTTTTTCGTAGAGATAGAGGGAAAGAAGCTTAGTAAGCTAGTAGCACGAAAGTGGCTTCTTATGGAGCTCGCTCGGGGGACAGAGAGATCTTCTTTTTGAAATGGAATTTATTTTTAGGTCTGAGTGCTTATTCGAAAGTGAATGAATGTGAAATTTGCTTTTCTAACTAATGGCACATCTTCCTTAATAGCAACTGCACTTCTACGCAGGCATCAGGAAAGGGATTGACCTTTGGAAAGTTACTTCATACCTTAGACGGTTTAGGCTTTTGATTCGACAGTTGGGATTGAGCTTTCACTATCACTAAAGGACCGATTCTTGTTATTGCCAATTCCCAGTCCTCTAGGCCCAATAGACTGAAAGCAAGGAACTTCACTCTAAGCTGGGGAAGTAATGAAGGGTAAAATAGCGTAGATAAGAAAGGGCGTCGTTAGCAGGCTAGACAGATATTGAATGAAGAAAGAGAGGTAAATGAGACTGGTATGCCAGTTTCCATCTTGTTTTTGTCGGGGGTTTTGGCAGAATTGGGTTCTACTCCCATAGCCCCTTTTGTTGCGGCATTCCCCGGTAAAATGAAAGGAAAGAAAGATAAAGACGGGATATGCGATTTAAAACTTGTCGTCTACTTTCAGGAAATGTTCGGAACAGAGAACTTACAATAATACAACGCCGCATTCTCCGAAGATTGAGGAACAAGAAGAGATCTATTAAGAGAAAGATTTATCCGAGAGAAAATCTTAACAGTTACATCCAATCACAAACTACACGAAAGTTGCCCCTTTTCATGGGATTTACCCATCACAGAGATGCACAGAGGAACAGAACGAACTTCATATATCCCTTTTCTACTCAATCCAGAAACAAGATCGGACGTTATTCCGGTTCGTCTCCATTTTCGTGAAACTATTCCTCAAGCAAGGCAGCCGATAAGTCATCGAAGGGTTTGTGTGAATAATCGAATGGTAGCATTACTCGTTTGAAAGTTTCCCACGGTGATCTAATATCTTTTCAAGAAAATGACGCGAGAATCCGCGGTGAAGAAATTAGGAGATCTTTCTATATCGAAATATCAGTGGATAAAATCATAGGAAATTCCTGGATCACCCGGTAAGAATGTGGAGAAGAACCAAAACAGAATGGTTCCACCTACTCAAAACTAAGCGGGATGCCGCCTACTACTAAATCCGGTTTTTGCAACAACAGTTGCGTTATTCTATGCAAGAAGAAGACTTTTGAAAGAACAAAGAAGTTTGGATCCGAAAAAGTATGCTTAGGCAGTTCCTTCGCTGAGCACAACAGAATGAAGAGGAATTTGTATCATTTCAAATCCCTATTCTTATCGAAGAGAAGAAACGAGAAAAACCGATATCTTCCTACTCGAACAAGAAGTCCTATAGTTTACAACTCTTCTTTATATAGTAATTCGACCTATTGCTCTCATCCCCCCATCAGTTTACTATGAAGAGAAGAATCAAAAGGATCGAACTACCTACTCATTATTCGGAGGTGAATCATAGAACACCAAAAAGCGTGGTATTTTATGGACCTAACATAGGTCACATCCCTCACGACATAAGATTGAAAGATCCAAACCTTCTCTTCGGAGCGGAAACGGACGTGGCCAAAACATATAAAGATCAGCGTAGTCGCTCATAGGGACATATCTATCCGGATAGAGGATAGTCTAGATCGATTCATAGATAGATTTATTTCTATCCATATAGATAGGTATCTCCGTGGATAGAGATAAAGATAGGGATCCATCTAGATCTTGCTTGATTCACTATTTCCATTTTTTTTCTTGATTCTGATTGATTGCCTTTTTTGACGACAAGTTTTAAATCTTAATGCAGGCAAGGTACGTAGTTCTCGACCGTAAGGAGAAGGAAAGATTTTCAATTCTTACTTGCTGGGTCGGAGCGTAGACGAGCGAGCAGAGCCCAGGATACAGGGAAGCCCGTCATAGAGCAGTCGACTAGAAGTAGAAGACTGCTGGCTGAGAGAAGGCGGCTCCCTCGGGAAACATGGCCCAATTTATCTTCTTTCTTTTTTATTACCTTCTTTTAGAAAAAGTGAAGGATTATGCACGTGGAATACTCCTTTCCATTTCTTCTTTCTTTTCTTTAAGGGAGCTGTTCCAGAAGTTGCACTTTCTTTCGATGTTGGTCCGGCCCCCTATCCATTGGCATTGAAGTAGGCAAGGCCAATCCATCTGTTAAGTCAGCTGGTTCTAGGTCAAAAGCTAGTGTAAAATATGTCTTTCTCGTCCTAAGCCCTAAAAGTGCTTCCGCCTTACTGGAGTTGAAGTTACCGTTGGAGGCCTTTGAGTTCCAGTCTCAGTAGTGGTCTTCCCTATATGTACAGGGGAGTAGTTAGTTGCGAGTGTCAGATAAGATAAAAGTGCTTTAAAATTGGAGAAAGATTAATTTGATCATCCCAAGGGAAAATGATGGGAAGGGGGCGTCTTAGCTACCCTTCAGGCTAATTATAAGAATAGGATGACTTACCTTACTGTAAGCTTTTGGAAGCCTGCTCCGAGTAAACTCGCGATTCTTTCTTTTAGGCGGACAATTCTCTATATCGACTATCTCGAGGAGGGAATTCCTTAAGACTACCACAGCCTCCGCCGCTGCAGCAGTATCCTCATCAGATACAGATTCAGATACTACTCTTTGCGACATATGTTTAACTAGCCTTCGGGTGGAAAAAGATTAGCAGTTAAAGGAGCCGCATCCAAAGCAATGAAATTGTGTTGCGGAAATGAGTATACTCTTGTTTGTGGTAAATTTACTGGTATTCAATCAATTAGGTAACTCTTAGCAAGTGCTACGAGTGCTTCGTACTATATAGAAGTATTGGAATTTTTCCTCTTCTTTATATCATATAACAATTTTTTTTTACGATTCTGCTAATCCTTATGCTCTAACTAGTCTTAAAAATTCTTTAAATTACAGGAAGAAAAGATACCTAAGAAATAATCTTCAAAAAGAAAGAAAGGGAAATAAGAGGGTTTTTTTTCTCCTTACACTATTTGATCAAGGAGAAGGCGGGACCAGTAAAGCATCAACCATTTTAAACGATCCATCTTTTCTTAGTCCGATTCTTATATGTTGGGTGCCTCTTCCTCTTCGCAGATTCGGATTAGTGACTAGGGACCTAGCGTAGGCTCCTTGTCTTTACCCAGAGATCTCCCTGCCCTTTCGATCTTACTTATTAACTTATTCTCTAATCCACCTATGGGCATATTCCTTCCACTAGGGTTGCTTCATTCTGACCTATCTCAACAAGCCCATCTAAGAGCCTATTGAAATTCTATCATGGCACAGCGTCCGATTCGATCACTCTATCGAGTAGAAGTACAGGGATGATTCAATCGATTCCTAAGACCTTGAAGGGCGAAAGCCCAATCGAACATCAATCACTTCACGGACGCTATTGATTGAGTAGCCAACCCCAAAACGCAAGAATCAAGGGAGCGGAGAAAGAAGCTTCACCGATTCGACTCTAATCTCGGCTTCATTGGTAAGGTAAGAGCTCCGCACTCCACATCGAATCGGCAATTCCTCTTCAGCCCTTGTGACATCAACAAACAAACGAGTTGAGCACGAAGACTTTTTCGGAGATTACTTTCTGTCAATAGGCAAGTAGCGCCAATGAGCGAGAGAAGATAGGGAGCACTCCGAGACCAAGAGAAGAGGATGTGAACTGGCTTGGTCTCGTGATCTCATCTACGCAAATGTTCAGATCTTTCTTTGAAAGGCCGGGCCGGTCCCAAGCGCAATTCAAGGGATTGGGGCAGTAAACCAACCCCAAAGGAAAGAGGATACGAGTGAACCCGCTGCCCGAGTCCGAGTTGACGAGGTGAAAGAGTTCAGACTAGGACAGTTCAGCCAGGCCGGTGAAGCCAATGAAAGGGAGAAGCGTTCAACCACATAGAGCGAAGCCGAGTAGAGATAGCCCTTCTCTTCTATGATTCGGCCGTGAAAGAAGCCATCTCTCTTGGGGATGGGGAAAGATCAAATGAAGCAAGCCCTCCTCAAAGCCTTTTTCAAGCTTCGAGGGAAAGTAGCCCTGTTCTATATCACATTCTTCAGAGAAAAGAACTGTCCCTGACCTACTTTGAGTCTCCGTAGGGAAACCGGCCTGGCAAGCGCGGCTAGAGGAAGGGAAATGCTCAAGTGAGCTTGAAGCAACAAGGCAGTGGTTCAGTTCCCACGCGGGGAAGAACGTTCATAAGTAGAGCTGCTCCTGCAGTTCCAGGGGAGATAATTTTTTAAATAATCTGATTCTCAAAAGCAAGATGAGCTATGAGAAAGAGCAAGAACCCGGCCCGGAGCGATTGGCTGAACTTACCCTAGCGCTCGAGCGACAGGGCGGTTGATCAAGGGATACCGGAAAGAGGCAAACAACAGAACCTCCGGTTTGAGCTTTCATGTCGGGGCGAGGTCATCGAGGGTTTTGGGTCAGTGAAGCTCGAGTGCCCCTTCAAAGTAAGGTGTCGGAATGCAACCAGTGAGGTACCCGTAGGCGGATGAAATAAGTTATCCTGAGCGCCGTCAAAAGGCCTCTGTAGGCCCTTCAACAGGATTTTTTTGTCGGTAATTCGCATTCAGTTTGGCTACTCACGAACTCTTATCCTTAATAGGAAGAACTCCCTTTAGAGGAAGGATACAAAGACCAAGCCTGTCTTTCCTCTTAAAGCATATGGGGCAGGCGAGACTATTTTTGGGGACTAATCTGCTAATGAATGAAGGAAGAGAAGGCTTAATGTCTATCCAAGTCGCCTTGGTGGATTTGCGAATCAGTGGGTGGAATGATCGAGCCCCCTATGTAAATTTCAGTAGGTAACTAGGTTTACAATAATTCATTTCAGTAGTGCGGTTACCTTGCAGCTCTATCTATCGGTAGTCAGTCTCTTGGATCAAGAAGCCGGTACCTAGATTCCCTGCTGGTGGCCGATCCTCGTTCTAGCGGGTGGGACCGGCTGGTTGGATCAATTGCTTGCCTGTCTCTCTTCTGTTCAACCATCGAGATCGCATTATTCTTTGCTCATTGGGTGGAATAATAGGCGAAGGAATCCTTTCTATTGAATAGCGGCTTTGAGAGAGCAGGCATTCCGTCAGTTTAGGCACTGTAATACGTATCCCGCTTTTCCGATAGCAAGGGGCCTTCTAAATTAGCGTGCTTAACCCGGCAAGATCCGAGATCAGACCTAGTTCCTGCTGACCCGCACCATTGAAAACTTACTTTTTGCCACCCTACGACTGGTTGAAGAATTATTGCACATATTTAACATGGGGAAGGAAAGAGGAGGACTAAAGGCAATTAGGCACGTCGAACTAGGTTGCCAATCAGATAAAGGCAATGAAATTGCAAGAGGATCCGCAATGGCTTGCTAGCGAGCTTGCTTCCGTTACAGACTTGCCTTCCTATTCTGCCGGGCTGATCTCCTTCGATTCCTATTTTATCTAGTGATAGGGAATTAGGGATCACTTCACCTTCCTTGCTCCCGAATATGATTTCAGGATCCACCTTTGGTACCACATTATGGCACTAATCCCATTAGATGGTACATATAAGAGAGAGAATAACAAGCTTGGCAGCCTTGGTGCGCTCCCTAGAGGTTGGCAATCTCTCTCTTTTAATGCATTAATGCTTATCTGCGCGTCATCTGCATTTACAAGTTTTATTCTTATCCGTTTACCGGGCTTTTACCATGTCTCCCGAACAATTTCAGTACATATGGCGCAAGACGATTCCACATATCGAGGTCGGAATGGGATCGGGTGTTTTCACGTCTCACCGTAGTGCCCGGTTTGTCTTGATTTCCGATTGATGAACAAGAAGGAACGAGGTGCTCGACCGGAAGGGAAAGGAAAATTGAACGATTTTATTTTTTGACTCGCCCCCGGTCTCCTTTGGACCCAAAGCCCGCCCGCATTCCAGCAAGCTAGCCCCGTAGGTTGGGGGAAGAGGGCATTTCCATCGCGAAGGATTCCATCCAGCCACAGGTTCCCCTACGGCTACCTTGTTACGACTTCACCCCAGTCGAAGACCCCACCGTGGTATGCGCCAATAAGACCACCAAAAGCCTTTGTGGCACTAGTGGTACACAGAAGTCATGGGTGATCATTGGTCCGATGCTTCGGGCGAAACCAATTCCCAGGGTGTGACGGGCGGTGTGTACAGGGCCCGGGTACATATTCACCGCGGCATGCTGATCCGCGATTACTAGCGATTCCAACTTCATGTTCCCGAGTTGCAGAGAACAATCCGAACTGAGGCAATCTTTCCGGATTCGCTCCGCCTTACAGCCTTGCTTCCCATTGTAATTGCCATTGTAGCACGTGTGTGGCCCAGCCCATAAGGGCCATGCGGACTTGACGTCATCCCCACCTTCCTCCAGTATATCACTGGCAGTCCCTCGTGAGTGCGGCATGCACCTTTTAGTTTGTTTCGGAGCCGTTTGTTTTGGCGGGGCGTACTAAACCCACTACGTACCACACCACCGGGCGGCTCGCCTGAATGCCGAGTCTTTCTCCGCCGCCAACTCGACGTCGTCGTCACCTGCAAGAGAAGGCCAAAAACTGGACTTTACTAAACAAGCGAGAAAACTTTCTATTTAGTAAAGCAACAAGCAAGGGATTGAGCTGCGCGAAAGCCGCGTTCGCGCATCCGTTTTCTTGCTCGCTAGCTGCAATCAAAAAACAGCGCACACTAGAAAGTGCTTCGAATTCGAAAGGCGCCGGCTCCCTTCTTACTGACAGCACAGCTACGTGCTGGCACTCAATTAGTAGCGCTGGCGCGTCACTCGGCTCCTCAGCTCACTTCGGTTGCAAAGACTTTCTCCTTAGGCGCATGTCTCAGCAACACAAAACGAGGGTTTCGCTCGTTATAGGACTTGACC
>PGWS01000471.1:0-12469 GCA_002896235.1 Cicer reticulatum | reverse complement strand
AAAGCCAGCTCGAAACTGGTGGCTACTTTCTTGGTTGAGAGGGCTCAACAAGAAAGAGTCGCACTTTGATTCTGTGATAGGCTGCTGAGTGTCTTCAAGGATCAGAGGGTATTCAATAGGAAAGACATAATTAGAGATTGATAGGTTTCAGGGAGGAAACTGGAAAATCTTTGTAATTGATTCTTTCTATTGAAGGAGAAGAAAATTTGAAATCCGATTGGATTTTCAGGACTGGACGTAGGTTGTTGTGGAACAACCGAACCAGGATAAATCTCTGTGTCTTCTTCTCTAACTCTCTCTCTTTAATTTTCTATATTGCTAACTTTGCATGCCTCAAAATTTAATTTCCGCTGTGCACTTGATACTGATTAATTTTGTAACGAAAACTGATATATTTTCTTATTGCGAGGTCACTGATACCAACAATTTATCAGAAAGCCAAACTTCTGGAGAGGTACACTTAATAAGAAGTGGCCCTTCGACTGACGTTCTGGGAGAAGGCGCTTCGTCTAGCACGTCGTCCATCAGCTTTCAACGGTACAGCCTACATGTACTGGAAGCAAAAGAATGCTAATATTCCTGGAAGCAAGTGGCATAGACATCCTTGACGCTGTTAAAACGGTCCATAATTCCCAAGATTGCAGGAACTAACGACTCAATGATTCTCAAGCCTAGAGCCGACTGGTCCGATGAAGACAAAAGAAGGTTGGTTTCAATGCGAAGGCGAAGAACATCATCACGTCCGCCCTATGTGCAGAAGAGTTCTTTAGAGTGTCCAATTGCAAGTCAGCAAAAGAGATGTGGGACATCCTCCAAGAAACGCACGAAGTACTACTGACGTAAAGAGAGCTCGCGTGAACACGCTCTATGCACGAATATGAATTATTTAGCATGAAGAAGGAAGAATCAATCAGCGATTTGCCAAACCAGATTCACACACATTGTCAACAACCTGCATGCACTAGGAAAAGATGTGGATAACGAACAGCAGATTGGAAAGATTATGAGATGTTTTAACCAGAGAATGGCAGCCCAAAATTACCGCTATAGCTGAGTCTAAGGATCTAGCAAAGATGACGACCACAACATATTTGGCAAATTAAGGGAACATGAAATGGAATTACAACGATGGATGAATCAGAAATGGAAAGTAGGAAAAAGAAAGGTTTATCTCTGAAGGTTCAAGCAAAGCAATCTAAACCTGAATCCAATAGCTACTCAGATGGATCCAGCAGTGAAAAAGAAGAGACTGAAATCGAATCACTTGTCAAGAAATTTAAGAAGTTTCTGAAGAAGAAAGATAACAAATTCAGAAAACCATCCAGCTCTAAGACTAGTGACATCAAGACAATTACATGCTATGAATGTGGTAAGATTGGTCACATAAAGTCGGAATGCTACAAACTGCAGAACAAGAATAGAGCTTCACAAAGCCAAAAGAGCATTATATTGCATGGAGTGACAACGATAACGATGAGTCCTCTGCCTTCGGATGAAGAAGAAGTGAATTTATGTCTCATGGCTCACACTAATTCAGAATCTGACAGTGAGGTTAGTTCGCAATTTAATCCAACATATGATGAATTACAAGAAGCTTTCAATGAACTGCATGATGATTATGTGAATTCCATAAAACAGTTGTTAAGCACAAAGAAAATGCTTGAACAAATGAAAATGAACATAAAGAATTTTGAGAATTTATGTGAACAACTGAAAAAGGATTCACAATCTGCAAAAGTGCATTGAACTTGAAAATACTGTTGCATCATTAAAATCTGATTTATTAAATTTTGCAAATAGTAAAGATAAGCTAAATGTCATACTTAGCAATCAAAGACATGTTCATGAAAAATCTGGTTTAGGATATACACCAAATATGCATGTCAAAAGAAAAAATAAAAACAGATCTGGTATTGGGTATATGCAAACCAGAAATGTCAAACATGGTCAAAAAAACTGCTATTGCTAAGAGTATGTATGACACCTTTACTAAACCAAACAAATATTCATCCTTTGATGGCAAATGTCATTTCTGTTGTAGAAAGGGACATTTTGTGTCAAATTGCAAATTTTAAAAAATTAGCCAATAGAGGATGGAAGCAAGTTTGGATAGCAAAAGAATCTGTGTTTAAGACTGACCCCCAGGACCCAATCTGAATTGGGTTACCTAGATCCAAAATTAATTATGTTTTTGCAGGTGTACTTGACATCCACCAAGCAAGATTGATATTTGAAAGTGGATGCTCAAGACACGTGAAATGAGACAAGTATGAGAATCTTGTCTTTAACATTAAATGAAGATTAAATGAAGAAAGATTGGTCAACCAAGTTGTATTGATGACAGAGAAAAAGAGTCAATGGCAGTTAATCAGAAAGTTTTTTTTTTGTTTAAATCGATTGATTAATCGATTTCGAGTTTGTTCTTTGTTTGTTTAAAGAATCGATTTGGAAGTCGATTTGGTTAGCCCAGACTTCAGATTTTTTGGAAAATATTTTGTAAAAATCCCGAGCATCGATTTGGAAATCGATTGATTAAGTGTTCAGTATTTGACATTTGGGACAATCGATTTGGACATCGATTAAGTAAAACGGCAAATCGATTTGGAAATCGATTTGGAATTTGACCGTTGCGAACTTTTTTACTAGCCGTTGGACATCATAATTACACAATCGATTAAGGATTCGGTGTAACGGTAAACCAATCGATTTGGCAATCGATTGACAAGGGTAAAAGTATAAAAAGGAACAGGTCTAAATCGATTTCTTCACTGTTTAAGTCCAGATTTCTATATTTCTTCTCTGCTTCATCTTCTTCCTCTGTCTCTGCAACTGATATCTGCATTAAATCTGAACTCTATCTTCACTCATCTCTTCTATTTGCAACCATGGCTCGAGTGAAACAAACCCAGCCACATACACCTTCACCTTTCTTCATCTTCAACCAGTGAAACTCCCTCACCCCACCAACTCTAACAAAGAGGGTTCGATTCCAACTCACAAGATTCTTGCCAAAGACAAGGGCAAGGCTCCTGCTCCTATTCCAGAAAAGATCAAGAAAAGGAAGGAACCACCAAGTGAGAAGTTGTTGGCTGATGCTATGAAAGAGATTTCCAAGAAGAAAAAGAAGCCGGTTACATCACCCTAGCTAAGAAAACTCCAGCACCTAAAGATAAGGATGTAGAAGTTACCATTCCAGCAGAGTTTCTTAAACGGAAATTCATGAAGGCAGAACCCTGGATTTTGGTTTCTTTGATACAGAAGGGCTTCACATTCCAAGATCATCTGAGATTTCATGGTCTTGAAGGTTTTCTTTCATCTACTTTGGACAGCTATCCGAAACTGATACGGGAATTTTACGCAAAACTTCAAGCTCACTGATGACGGTTCAAAACTCAGGTTAAAGGTAAAAAAGTTATCAATGTCTTTTGAAGATTTTTGCTGAATTGACAGGATTGCCATTTCACGGAACATCAATAGACGGCAGTTCTGATGCGGATGCAGCTGACGAAAGGATGGAAGCATCGCTGGACAGGCACACGCAGTGAAAGATATTATGATTGATGGTTTTGTGGAAACCATCTCATTGCCAATTGGTCAGATGAAGGTACAGCAACGCATGCTCATGTATACTTTAACAAGAATGCTTGTACCTGCGATCAGGAAATCACGCGTTGTTCAAAAGCTTGATATTATACTGTTATGGGGATTGTCCAAAGGAGCTTAAGATGAGTTGGACGTGGATTGTGCTAAGGCACATGTTAGAAGCTTCACACAGTAAGCTCATGTTGCCTTATCCGCAGTTGGTTACAAAGGTTCTCAAGCACTTCAAGGTATCGTTTTTGAATGAAGAGTCTGCAAAAGACTACACTCATCTTCGGCGAAGCAATTGTGAATCAGATGAAACTGAAGAAAGTAGATAGTATTTGGATTAGACCAATGCCAAATGTTGAACCAATTCCTCCACAAGCCTCTGAATCAGCAGCTGAGACTCTTGCATATGTTTCAAAACTGATGGAATTTATGGCAGCTCAGATGGAACACAACGCCAAAATACTAGAGTCTAATGCAAGGATGGAAGCTACTTTTGACATCTATCCAAACATCCCTGAAATCAGTTGTTCAGGATGTTGCTGCAATTCAAGCGCACCTAGGCCTCAAGCTATCTTTGAAGACATAGCGCATATTGGTCGACAAGCAACTGAGGAACCACAGCCAGATCCTCTAGATCGGTCTGCGACTCACGGTGAGGAGACACCTGCTGAGGGTAATACATCGGTCTCTACCTCTCCCCTAGATGATAGTGAGAACCAGCCCCACTTTAGGAGATTAGATGGTCAAGTTCCTTATTTGTGATGTCTTAATTGTTTGTTTTGCTGCTTTGCTGTTTTATGTTTTATTAATAATATATGTATGAGCGAATTTATTAATTGTTATCATATAAATACTGCCATACTACATCTGTTGCATATCTGTTTGATTTGATACACTGCACTTGTTGTTTAAATTCAGTTATCTTAATCAACTGACTTGCTCAGTAATTGCTCTGAAATTTTTTTGTTCTGATCTGATATACAAGTTATATGATTTCATTTCCTATGCTTATGTTCTTACATAGGGGGAGGAATTGTTTTCTGCCTTTTTGCCTTAATTGACAAAGGGGGAGAAAAATTAATAACTTGATAACTTGACAATATGCTTGTTGTTGCATTATTAAGGGGGAGAATCTGATGTTCTGATGATGTTTGTTTTTGCTCTGATACTTAATAATGTAATAATACTCATGCTGATTTGATACATTTGATACATGCTCTGATGCTCTGATTTGGTACACATTTAATAAATTGTTTTCTTTGGTATGATTTGAAATGGTTTGATATGCTCAAGTTACAATTGTATGAATTGTCAATTATGCCAAAAAGGGGGAGATTGTTGGATTTTGATCCTTTGATTCCTAATTTTGACATAATTCACAATTCAACAATATTCATACTTAATATGATAAATCTAATATTTCAATTGAGCAAGATTTCAGGAACCATAATCAAATCCTACACACTTGGATCAAATTGCTTGGAACACAAGAAATCAACAAAAGTTGAATTCTGACTATGTAAATCGATTGGGAAATCGATTTCATAACAAGGGTGTAAGGAAATCTTAAGTGTTTGTAAATGTGAAATCGATTAGGCAATCGATTAGCTTAATTAAAAATGAAAACTGCACAAGTCAGTAGCACTTTGATTTGGAGAGTAATCGATTGGGAAATCGATTGAACATTTCACAAATTAAACCTGATGGTAACACATCGATTGGTAAAATCGATTGGATAAGTCACAGTGGCACTCCAGTGCTGAGGAAATCGATTGGCAAATCGATTGACAAAGTATCATTTGAAAAATGACCTCACCTGTGACAAATACAATCGATTGGACAATCTATTGTTGAATTTTCAATTCTGATAAAGTTTGGTTGCAATCGATTGGGAAATCGATTGAACTAAACACCAGGTAAGAAACTTTTCAGGAACATGCTACCAAAGCGATTGACAAGTCGATTGACATCAAATAACTGAGTCACTGTTTTGAATAAAATCGATTGACAAATCGATTGACATCAAAAAACTGAGCCACTGTTTGAACACAATCGATTGGCAAATCGATTGAAATAAACTTTTTGAAAAACACAGTGAACTCTGAGATTGTGACCAAATCGACTCTGTGTTTTTATACATCGACTCTGAGATTTTGGTAAATCGATTGAGTAATCGATTGAACTTACTTTTATTGAAACAGTTTTCCAGAAATCGATTAGGCAATCGATTCCAACAAGTCTGAACATGTTTTACTGAAAAGTGGTTTTAAAAGAATCGATTGGTAAATCGATTAGCTTATATAGTTTCAAGAGTAAAGAAAAACAAGACTCGCGAAATCGATTGGCAAATCGATTAAGCATGTGTTTTAACTTTAATAAATCGATTGGGAAATCGATTGGGAAATCGATTTAGCAGTTGTTTTTCAGAAACTATATAAACTGTCTTTCAATCTTTTTCTAAGAAGAACTTTGATCATAACGTTTCACTTTTCTAAGAACTCAAGATAACTTTGATTACAGATCAAAATACACTTTGTTAACAAATCTGATACTGATTTCTCAGATCAAGATAAAGGATCATCTATATTCATTGGGAGAAAAAAAGAAAAAGTAAATCTTGAGAGGAAAGACGTTATCCTCATGAACAATCATTGAATATCCAGATTCGTGAGAAGACTTTTGATCAAGATTGAAGACTTTTGTTTTGTACTTCTTTTATTCATTCTGTAACAATACTTTGAAACGAAACGAACGTTAAAAAACCCAGCTAGAAACTGGTGGCTACTTTCTTGGGTGAGAGGTCTCAACAAGAAAGAGTCGTACTTTGATTTTGTGTTAGGCTGCCGATTGTCTACAAGGATCAAAGGGTTGATAGAAAGCCAGCTAGAAACTGGTGGCTAACTTTCTTGGTTGAGAGGGCTCAACAAGAAAGAGTCGCACTGTGATTCTGTGATAGGCTGCTGAGTGTCTACAAGGATCAGAGGGTATTCAATAGGAAAGACATAATTAGAGATTGATAGGTTTCAGGGAGGAAACTGGAAAATCTTTGTAATTGATTCTTTCTATTGAAGGAGAAGAAAATCTGAAATCCGATTGGATTTTCAGGACTGGACCGTAGGTTGTTGTTGAAACAACCGAACCAGGATAAATCTCTATGTCTTCTTCTCTAACTCTCTCTCTTTAATTTTCTATATTGCTAACTTTGCATGCCTCAAAATTTAAATTCCGCTGTGCACTTGATACTGATTAATTTTGTAACGAAAACTGATATATTTTCTGTTATTGCGAGGTCACTGATACCAACAGTTATTATCTTTGTTTTATAGTTTTAGTTCATATCCAGGACGATAATAACATATATAAAATAGAGTTTTCAAATAAATATGTAATTATTTGTTTATTTGACAACTCATTTTTGTTCTATGTTATTATTATCACCGTTTAAGTTCTACGTCATAATTAAGAAAATAATAACATATAATAAAATAGAGTTGTCAAACAAATAAGTTATAACTAAGTAAATAATAATATATAACAAAATAGAGTTGTCAAATAAAGTAATAATTACATTTTTATTTGACAACTCAATTTTCTTATATGTTTTTATTATTTTTGTTTTATAATTGTTACTAAATAACGAAAATAATAATAACATATAACAAAATCGAGTTGTAAATTAAATTCAAAACGAAGATAATAATAATATAATAAAATAGTGTGGTCAAATAAATATTTAAGTATTTTATTTTTGACAACTTTATTTTATTTAATGTTATTATTATCTTCGTTTTTTTTGATTTTATTTCATAACAAAGATAATAGTAACATATAATAAATTTAGAGTTGTCAAATAAAATAATAATTACTTATTTATTTTACAACTCAATTTTGTTATATGTTATTATCTTCGTTATGAAGTAAAATTATAAAATGAAGATAATAATGACATATAATAAAATAGAGTTGTCAATTAAATATGTAACTATTAATTTATTGAATAATTCTATTTTATCATATGTTATTATTATCTTCCTTTTAAAGTTTGACTGCATAACAAAGATAGTAATAACATATAATAAAATAGAGTTGTCAAATAAATATGTAATTATTACTGTATTTAACAACTCTATTTTATTATATGTTAATTTGTGTTCGTTATGAAGTACAACTATATAACGAAAAATAATAATAACATAAAATAAAATAGAGTTGTCAAAATAAAGTAATAAGTACATATTTATTTGATAAAACTCAATTTTATTATATGTTATTATTATCTTCGTTATGTAGTAAAACAATAAAACGAAGATAATAATAACATATAATAAAATATAGTGTTTTCAAATAAAGTAATAATTACTTATTTATTAGACAACTCTATTTTATTAAATATTATTATTATCTTCGTTTTTGTTAGTTCTACTCAATAACCAAGATAATAATAACATATAATAAAATAGAGTTGTTAAATAAATTAATTATTTCATATTTATTTGACAACTCAATTTTGTTATATTTTATTATTATCTTTATTATTAAGTATAACTACAAAACGAAGATAATTAATAACATATAATAAAATAGATTTGTCAAATAAATTAATTTTGACATATTTATTTGACAACTCAATTTTGTTATATGTTATTATTATCTTTGTTATTAAGTTCAACTACAAAACGAAGATAATAATAACATTATTAATGAAGATTAGAATAAGATATAATAAAATATTATTTTTCAAATAAAGTTATAATTACATCTTTATTTGACAACTATATTTAGTTATATGTTATTTATTATGATCGTTTTGTAGTAATATTTTTACAATGAAGATAACCCTATATACTATAACCCGAACCTCAAACCCAAAACCTTAAACCTTAAATCCTAAACTTTAACTCTAAACACTAAACCCAAAAATCCTGAAACCTTAATCCCTAAACGTGATTTCTTATACCCTAAAACACCCAAACACACTGAACCCTAATAAAGTAAAGATGTAATTATTAGTAATAACATATTTATTTGACAAAGATGTAATTATAAAGTAATACTATAAAAATGAAGATAATAATAACATAAATTAAATTAGAGTTTTCAAATAAAAGTAATATTTACATATTTATTTGACAACTCTATTTTATTATATGTTACGGATTTAGTCATTTTTGTCGGGTGGTACAAAAATCACCCAAAAAGTCCAGATGAAAAATGAGCAGCGGAGAGACTTTTAGCACGCTTCTCCTAAAATTTTAATTGTGTTTTTGGTTAGATTTCAAACACTAGCCATCGTCTGGTCAGAAAATACAAATTTTAGTCCATTTTTGTCGGGAGATACCAAAATCGCCCGAAAAGTCTAGATGAAATAGAGGACCATGAGACCCTTATAGCATTCTTCTCCTAAATTTATAACTCTATTACAGGTTCTATGTTAGATTTCAATCACTAACCATCGTTTGGTCTGAAGCTACAGACTTTGGTCCATTTTTATTTGGTGGTACAAAAATTGCCAGAAATGTCCAGATGAAATCGAGGACGGGGAGCTTTATAACTGTTTTTCAGGCTCTGCGCCCAATTATAAACACTAGCCATGGTCTAGTCCGAAAATATGAATTTCTGTCCATTTTTGTCGGGAGACCCTAATAGCATTCTTCTCCAAAATTTATAATTATGTTTCGGGTTCCGCATCAAAAATTCAAACACTAACCATCGTCTGATCCGAAAATATAGATTTTAGTCCATTTTGTCGAGCGGTACGAAAATCGCACCAAAAAAAGTGCACATAAAAATCGAGGACCGAGAGACCCTTAAAGCATTCTTCTCAAAAATTTATTACTGTGTTTCAGGTTATGGGTCAAATTTCAAACACTAGCCATAGTCTTGTTCAAAAATACGAAATTTGATTCATTTTAGTCGGGTGGTACGAAAATCACCCGAAAATACCAGATAAAATCGATGACCGGGAGACCCTTACAACATTTTCTCCTAAAAATATAACAGTGTTCAGATTCCGAGTCAGATTTTCAAACACACTAGCCATCGTCTGGTCCGAAAATATAGATTTTGGTCTATTTTTTGTCAAGGGGTACGAAAATCATCCGAAAAGTGTAGATGAAATCGACGACGAGAGACCCTTATAGCATTTCTTCTCTAAATTTATAACTGTATTCGTGTTCCATGTCTGATTTCAAACATTAGCCATCGTCAGGTCCGAAAATATAGATTTTGGTCTATTTTGTCAAGGGGTACGAATATCGTCCGAAAGTCTACATGAAATCGACGACCGAGAGACCCTTATAGCATTCTTCTTCTAAATTTATAATTGTATTTCGTGTTCCATGTCCGATTTCAAACACTAGCCATCGTCTGGTCCGAAAATATAGATTTTGGTTTATTTTTGCCAAGGGGTACGAAAATCATCCGAAAAGTCTAGATGAAATCGACGACCGAGAGACCCTATAGCATTTGTATTATAAACTTATAATTGTATTTCGTGTTCCATGTCCGATTTCAAACACTAACCATCGTCTGGTCCGAAAATACGGATTTCAATCCATTTAGTCTAGCGGTATGAAAATCGCCAAAAATTTTAACTATGTTTCAGCTTCCGCGTCAAATTTCAAACACTAGCCCTCATCTGGTCTAGAAATACGATTTCAGTCAATTTTAGTCGGGTGGTACGAAAATCGCCCGAAAAGTCCAGATGAAATCGAGGACCGAGAGAAACTTATAACAATTCTTGCTCTAAATTTATAACTGTGTTTCAGGTTCCGCTTCAGATTCAAACACTAGCCACAGTCCTTTTCGAAAATACGGATTTCAGTCCTTTTTTTGTTGATGGTACGAAAATCGCCTGAAAAGTCTAGATGAAATCGATGATCGGGAAACCCTTATAGCATTCTTCTCCAAGATTTATAATTGTGCTTCGGGTTCCTCATCATATTTCAAACACTAGCCATCGTTTGGTCCGAGAGACCCTTATTAGCATTGTTTCTTCTAAATTTATAATTGTGTTTCGGGTTTCACGTTAGATTAAAACACTAACCATCGTCTTGTTCGAAAATACAGATTTCGGTCCATTTTAGTTTGGGTGGTACGAAAGTCTCCCGAAAAGTGCAGATGAAATCGAGGACGGGGAGACCCTTATAGCATTCTTTCTCCAAAATTTTATAACTGTGTTTTGAGTTTCGCGCTAGATTTCAAACACTAGCCCAAGTTAGGTCCGAAAATACATATTTTAGTCCTTTTTTATCGAAGGGTACGAAAATCGCCGGAAAAGTCCAGATGAAATTTAGTACCGAGAGACCATTATAGCATTCTTCTCCAAAATTATAACTGTGTTTGGGTTTTGCGCCAGCTTTAAAACACTAGCCCAAGTATGGTCCGAAAATACATATTTTATTCCCTTTTTGTCGAGGTGTACGAAAATCGCCCAAAAAGTCCAGATGAAATTGAGGACCAAGAGACCCTTATAGCATTTTTCTCCTAAATTGATAACTGTGTTCCGAGTTCCGCTGCGGATTTCAAACACTAGCCTTGGTTTTGTTCAAAAATACGAATTTCGGTCTATTTCAGTAAGGTGGTATGAAAATTCACCCGAAAATACCAGAATAAAATCGAGACTAGGAGACCCTTATAGCATTCTTCTCCTAAATATATAACAATGATTGGGATTCCGAGTCATATTCAAACATAGCCATCGTCTTGTCCGAAATATGATTTTGGCGTCCATTTTTGTCGAGGGTTCACGAAAATCGCTGAAAAGTCCTCATGAAATCGACGACCGAGATACTGTTATATCATTTCCTCCTTCCTAAATTTTTATATTGTATTTCGGGTTTCCATGTCAAATTTCAAACACTAGGCCATCGTCTAGTCCAAAATAAAGATTTCAATCCATTTTAGTCTGGTGTATGAAAATCGTCCGAAAAGTCAAGATGAAATCGAGACCCATGAGACCCTTACAAGCTTTCTTCTCCAAAATTATAACTGATTCAAAGTTCCGCATCAAATTACAAACACTAGCCCCTCGGTCTGTTCTGGAAATTACTGATTTCAGTCCATTTTGCTCAGTGGTATGGAAATGTCGCCCGAAAAGTCTTAGATGAAATCGAGGACTGGGGAAACCCTTATGGCATTTTATACAAAATTTATTAATCTATGTATCGGGTTGTAAGTCAGTGAGCTTACCCTGATCATGTTTTTGATTTAATCCCAAACATGTACAATTTACATATTTGAAGTATTGATTGAATCTTAATGATTGAATTTGAGAAACATTTCAGGCAAACAAGCAGACACTAATACACTTGCGAACAAAAAGCTTGGAAACTCAAGGAATCAACCAAATTTGGAGATATGACTTGAGAACAGATGCATTTATGTACAGATGTGATTAGTTGTCATCATTAGTATTATTTTATTTAGTAGACTAATCATACTATCAGTTCTATAACTCTAATATTTGCCATCAGAAAGTAAATCAATCAATCCACTAAATCACAGTCAATAATGATGTATCAATTCGCGGAAGTCGATTGTCTGACTCAGACACAAGAGTTGTTACTACGTAAATCATGGGAAATCGATTACTTAAAGTATTTAAATATCAGATCTGAGTTATGGGCGTTAATCCAATCAATTGGACAAGCAATTGGGACATCAACTTGAGTAATCGATTTTGTGAGTCACAGAACCACCACTTACTGAATCAATCGATTGGCAAATCGACTGTGACAAGCTTTTCATCAGGAATAACTTATGTGATCAACCCAATATCGACCTGTTCTTCTGACTACAATTCAATTGAATTATGTTTAAACTACAAGTTTATTGGCAATCGATTGAAGTTAATCATTTATCAGAAACACATTGAATA